>SJYC01058997.1:0-17925 GCA_006408675.1 Madoqua kirkii
TCTGGAGATGCATTCTTTATCAGATAAGTGATTTGCAAATATCTTTTCCCAATCTGTAGCTTGTCTTTTCATTCTTTTAACAGTGTGTCTTAAAGTAAAGTTCTTATTTTTGATAAGACCGGTTTATTAATTTTTTTCTTTCATGGACACAGTTTTTGGTGCCATTTTTGCCTAGCCAAAGGTCACAAACAACTTTTATTTTATTACAGAAGTGACTAACAGATATTTATTCATTATTAGTTTTTCCCTGATCTTTATTTGGTCATAGGTCATTAATATTAAACCCTACATAATAGTGTACTCCATAAACAATCTTTATCTTATACATTTTTGGCTTTCATCTGCAACACTCTGCAATGCTATACAATACCATACCATGACTATTTATTGAATAAATTAATCCACAATGAGAAACATTGTAATAGCATTGTAATTAAATGCTGTTGCATTTAATTTAACATGAGCATTCTTTTTTTTACATCTTGGAAAGTATCCTATTTTTTTCAGTACATAAGAATTCACATATTTTAATATAATAAATATTTACTGAATACCTACTATGCACAAACTACTAAGCTAGTTATTGCATGGGAATATAGAACATAGCTATCTACCTAGGTAACAGGTATTTTTCTATACATTATTTCTAATTTTTAATTTAAAGACAAGGAAATTAAGGCTTAGAAAAAAGCTATGTATATATTCAAGGTCCCAGCTAGAAGTTGGATAAGCTAATATTTACAGCCAAGTTTGAGTCAATTAAAAGAACAAAGAAAAAAAGGAGGCATGATTTAAGGCTGTCTGATTCCAGAGACTGTGCTCTTGATAGTGTACCATGCTAAGACAATACTGTTACCATTTTGATTTAAGTAAAGTACAAGTACTTAATTGGGTACCTGAGGAAAGTCTTCAGCGGCTTCTGATAGTTTAACATCATTTTCTTGTGCTGTCAGAAGTGTTGTGGGAAGAGTAATGTGAGGATCTGGCTGCAACTCCAATTCTCCCAAACTCATTGGACCATGACTAGCACATAAATCTTCATAAACACCATCTGCTATAAATAAGTAAACAAAAAGTTAAAACAAACTATTTCTTCAAGGAAGAAAAATTGTCTAAAATTACCAATATTTCTCACCTGCTGAATTAGAAATAGAAATACTTCAACAGAAAATGCCTGTCACCAAGCCTTCATTGCAATTAAAACCAAAGCTCATAGCAAATTCAAAAGGTCCCTATGTTCAAACATGTCTATGGATTACTCTAGGGCTCCGGTTAGCAAGCTGTTTATGCAGCCCCACACAACACCCACTCTTACACACCAACTCCCAACCCTCCAGAATTCCCTTTCGGTCAATGAAAGTCAATAGAATACGTCTATCTAAAATGTTATCTTAAAGCAAAGGACGATTTCCTGACTAGAAAATGTCGACATTGCTTAGCTCTGCTCTGTAGATATTTTTCTTCAAACAATCAAGCTCTTCTTTTCCTCATCCAAATGACATCTCAATCAAATCAATAAAGACAATATGAACAGAAACAAATATTTATCTAATAACATCACTGTACATTTATATTGTACTTTAAACTCCAAGCATTTTCACATACATGATCTCATTTAATTTGAATCTCATAATCATTCTGTAAGGTAAGAAGATCAGATAATTTTATAACTGTCTTTCACTGACAAAGCTAAAGCTCAGGAAAGTTAAGCAATTGTTCAAAAATCAGAATTCTAGTTAAGAGGTGTATAGGAACTAAAATCCTCATTTTTCAACTCCTACTCACTGTTCCTTATTTCACAGTCTTGCTAAATTATTTCTCAGAAAATTCTGTTTTTCTTAATTAATGGTCATCTTTTAAATACAGCACAGTATGGTCTATCTCATTTTAATCAACAGAAACAGACCTGAAGCTCTACACATAAACTAAATTGTTTCATATGAAATGATATTTTAAGATCCCACAGATATTATATGTTCCACTTACAGGTAGTCTGTTGAAAATTTCTTAGGTATAGTAAATAATCACTCTATTTTTTTACATTAATCTGTATTTTTAGATAAGTAAAAGTTGCTCAGTCATGTCTGACTCTTTGCAACCCCATGGACTATACAGTTCATGGAATTCTTCAGATCAAAATACTGGAGTGGGTAGCCTTTCCCTTTGTTGGGATCTTCCCAACCTAGGGATTGAACCCAGGTCTCTTACATTGCAGGCAGATTCTTTATCAGCTGAGCCACAGTAAGTTTTACATAAAGTTATAAGAAAAATATAACCTGACAGGGGAAGAACTTAAGTAGGTAATTCACAGAAGAGCAAATCCAAATAACCATCAAACATAAAATCACCAGGAGTCACTCATGTTTATACTTTAATTGACAAAAATAAAAAAATGAAAGTAATATCTGGCAGGGATACAGGGGAAAGGTTGTAATATATTACTGATAAATATAAATCAGTTTAAACTTTTAAGGCAGCAGCTTGGCATATCTATTTTAAAATTTAAAATATATTTTCCCTTGGACCTGTGATTTCTGGGAAACTACTCCCTAAATATAAAGTGCGGCAATATGTTAGGCTATGTTGTTGCTGTTAGTTGCTCAATTGCATCCGACTCTGTGATCTCATGGACTGTAGCCTGCCAGGCTCCTCCATCCACAGGGTTCTCCAGGCAAGAATACTGGAGTGGGTTGACATTTCCTTCTCCAATGTTAGGCTATACATGAGTGAATATTTACTCTAGCATTGTTTATAGTGGGGGGAAATGGTAATAAGGTAAACATTCATCAATAGAGCAGTGACTGAATAAATTACTGGAAATCCACACTGAAAGGTTTTATGTAGTCCATAAAAAGAATGAATTTAAGTAATATTAGTTGACCTGGAGTAATTTCCACAGGGTTTCCTGGGTGAAAACAAAATGCACGATATAATCTCAACTTGAAAAATGACAACAAATATACACACACCATATGTACCTAACATATATAATTATATGCAGAAGGGAAAAAAACCTAAAAGGTTACATATCAGAATCTTAACATGTGTTACCTGAGATAAGGCATAAAGTAGGGCAGGAAAAAATTTGAGGAGGAGGGGTAGATGAAGAATATTACCAAAAAAAGAATCTATACTTTAAAGTAATATATAATATAATCACACTTTATTTTTATATAAAATGATATATGGCTGACACATGGGTGTAATGAAAAAAATTAATTATAAAGACATAAGGTAGACTGTGATAAAATTAAAAAATTATATGTAGAAACCCAGAAAGTGTATAAACAAACATCTCCTCAAAGCATTAAAAGTATATAATAACTCTCCGCTCATAAAACATTCTATCACTTAACCTCTATTTACTGACTATGCTACATTCTCTGCTAGATGACAGAGCTATGACAGCAGACAAGATAAAGTCCCCACTCTCAAGTGAGATGACAAATCAGTGTGCTAAGAGCAACATTAGGCAGCTGACATTAGAGGACTACACAGAGAGACTATTTGACGGTATCGAACTCAGTGATAAGGGGTCAGGCAAGGACTGCATGACAGCAATGACAACAATGTTGCATTAGCTACGTCACTTCTAAAAATTATACTCATTGAGTGTAATTATGTTAGTTATTCCTTTTTAAGAGGGATGCTCAAAGGATTATTCCATTCAAGTCAAATTTAATTAATTAGAATTTGAAATCCCTCATTTTATTTTTCTAAAATACTATTGCTTTGAAAAAGCAGTCTGCTTGAATCGCCAGTGCCAGCAGCAGCTTTGGTTCTTGCATGTCTAGTAAGTTATTCCATTTGTAAGAAACCCAAAAGGCACCTCAAATTCCACTCATTCTTATTTCCTCCTAATTCTGTCTCTCCTCCGTATCTCCTCTCTCCCTCAGTGAATGGAGATACCAACTATCTAACCATTCTACCAGAAGCCTGGAGATTTCTTAGGCCGTCTCTTCTTTTGCATTTCTCATATCCAAATGAAGTCTTGTCTACTCTCCTCAAATGTCTACCAAATCTCCCTTTTTATACTTTCCTGCTGCTCAATAATGACTCACCAAGTTTACTATAACTGTCTCAGCTAGAGGTTCCTTGCCTCCAACCTTAATTCTCTCCTATCTATCCGTCACACTGTACCTCACATATTCTTGCCAAATAAAAGGCAAATTTGATCATTTCACTCATTTATATACAATCCTTAATGGATTTGTAGATATTATAAAACATTCAGAATTGATAGAAATTCACAAATGACTTTTCCATGGGAATAAATATAAAGCAAGATTGGAATTATTTTCCATTTTGCACACAAATAAATCTCTACTATCTTACAGTAAATACAAAAACCACTGGATATTATCATCTATATCTACCTGGTTTCTGCTTACTGGTCCAATTTCATTACATCCTAAGCTGTAAATCAGTAACAAAGTACTTAATTTCCCTGCTTAAGTTTCTTTGTCATTTCAACTTTTCCCCTTCTCTTCTGTATTTTGCCACGAAGGTTTCTCCTACACTTACTACACAGCAAATGCCTATTAATCATTGAGAACTCATTTCAAGTAAGCTCCTCATATATAATGTCTTTCTTGATTGCCCTCCCCAGATACAATTGACCTGTACCCACAGTCCTATTTGCACTGCTTTACAATAACCACAGTAACCTATTACACGTTTTTGGTTTCTCATATACTATCTCTACTAGAGAAAAAATTCACTAAGAATAAGGCATCACCAGGTTTTACGTTCCTAGCACTTAGAATATGCTTAGAGCAGAGCAAGCAATCAAAAAATATTTTCTGAATAAGTAAGTGAACAAACTGGAACATGTTTATCACACTTCATAGTCTGGCTAATTCCTCTAATATCAGTTTCACATGGGCTCTTCCGGGAAGCCTCCTCTGAGCCCTCATGTGTGGGTTATTCCTCCTCTGAGCTCCCAGAGCACCTGTATTGTTGCATTAATCAACAATACTGTAATTGTTGTCTCACATTATCCTACATGAGTTTGTAAACTTCCTGGAGAGCAGACAGCTATTACCTCTGCCTCTCAAAACCCTTATTTAGTACCAATACAATGATGGGTACATGCAGGTATTCAGTGCATTTTCTGAGTAAATGAAGAGTTATAATTGGTAGTAAATCTCAGAGTCCTCAGAGTTTGTTCAAAATACCAATTCACATTTTAGGGTTCTTAAAAAAAAATTCTTCAAACCTTATTTAGCCTCTCTTTGTTATTCAACCCAACCTGAGAGCCTCAGAATTAGAAACAGTGGTATAGGACTGAGCTGCAAATAGGATACTTTCTGAAAATGAGCAGAAGTGGGGACAGGCAAGGTAAGAACAGATGAGCTCTGTAAACAAAGCTATTAGAAATCAACATGAAAGGCATGAGATTAGACAATAGCAGAAATAATGATACACAGGACTCATTCTTCTACAATAACCATAATGTAACAAAATACTTAAAACAAGAGGGACAAACTAGTCCTCTATAGGCACCTTTTCTTTAGGCAACTGTGTGTAATTTCTGGTTCTATTAAATGTATTTGAGAAGGTATTTTTACCTTCTCCAAAACAGTATCATGTGTCAAGCATAGTACTAACTACTTTATATACAAGAGCTGACTCATTTGAAAAGACCCTGATGCTAGGAAAGATTGAGGGTGGGAGGAGAAGGGGACAACTGAGGATGAGATGGTTGGATGTCATCACTGACTCAATGGACATGGGTTTGAGTAGACTCTGGGAGTTGGTGATGGACAGGGAAGCCTGGTGTGCTGCGGTTCATAGGGTCGCAAAGAGTCAGACACGACTAAGCAACTGAACTAACTGACCTCTAATAACCTTATGAGGCAGATACTGTTTGTGATAAGCAGCTTCCACTACGGCCCCCTAACAATTGTACCCTGGTCTTCAGACCTTTCTGTAATCCCCTGCTATGTTATTCCAGGATTGGTCTTTGCTATTAACTGAATGTGGCAGAAGTGATGACATGTCACTTCTGACTTTAGGTTATAAAAGACACCATGGGTTTCCATCTTGGGTGCTCACTGTGTCTCAGATCATCCATTCTGGGAAAAGCGAACTGCTATGTCATGAGCAGCATAACAGTAAGGCTCACGTGGTGAGGAACTGAGGCATCTTGCCAACAGTCATGTGAATGAGCTTGGAAAGCAGATCCTCCAGCCCCAGCTGAAGTCCTTAGATGATGGCAGCTCCAGCCAACAGATTAACTTCACCCCATGAGAGATCCTGGGAACCACACAGCTATGCCACTCCTAGATTCATGGCTTTCAAAACTGTGAGAGATAATAAATACTTTCTGTCTTTATCTGCTAAACTTTGGGGTAATTTATTACACAGAAATAGATAACTAGTACATTAATATTATCTCTACTTGATAGATGAAGAAACTTCGGCTCAGAAGATTAAGTTACTTGCCCAAAAATACAGATCTGGAATTTAAAATGATTTCCGAAACTTCAAAAGCTCAAGCTCTGTTATACTGACTCATCTACATACTTAATCTAATGCCACATTCAGTTCAGTCACTCAGTCGTGTCCGACTCTTTGCGACCTCATGAACTGGAGCACACCAGGCTTCCCTGTCCATCACCAACTCTCGGAGTCTACCCAAACCCATGTTAATTGAGTTGGTGATGCCATCTAACCATCTCATCCTCTGTTGTCCCCTTCTTCTCCTGCCCTCAATCCCTCCCAGCATCAAATTCTTTTCAAACGAAAGAGTCAGCTCTTTACATCAGGTGGCTGAAGTATTGGAGCTTCAGCATCAGTCCTTCCAATGAACACCCATGACTGATCTCCTTTAGGATGGACTGGTTGGATCTCCTTGCAGTCCAAGGGACTCTCAAGAGTCTTCTCCAACACCACAGTTCAAAAGCATCAATTCTTCGGCACTCAGCTTTCTTCACAGTCCAATTCTCACATCTACACATGACCGCTTGAAAAACCATAGCCTTGACTAGATGGACCTTTGTTGGCAAAGTAATGTCTCTGCTTTTTAATATGCTGTCTAGGTTGATCATAACTTTCCTTCCAAGGAGTAAGCATCTTTTAATTTCATGGCTGCAATCATCATATGCAGTGATTTTAGAGCCCAGAAAAATAAAGTCAGCCACTATTTCCACTGTTTCTCCATCTAATTTGCCATGAACTTATTATTGTTTTCAGTTAAATAAATATCTACAGAGTACCTACAATTAAAAATGTACTGGTCTGTAGGTAACCAGCTAGGTGATACCATAAGGAGGGGCTGAACAGGATACATCCTAACAGATTTTATTCTGTAACAATTCAGTAAGTACCTCTTTGTTCACAAGTACCAAGCAGCTCTCAAGTGATCTGTGAGAGCCATCTAGTGTCGATTCTATTAAATCACAATCTGCACAGTCAGCTGAATACAGATACAGAAGTCGTATTTTATGCTACTTGGAACCCTAACTTAAAATACTGAAACATGTAAGAAATGAATCGCCAGTCCAGGTTCAATACAGGATGCTTGGGGCTGGTGCACTGGGATGACTCAAGCCCAGAAAAATAAAGTCAGCCACTATTTCCACTGTTTCTCCATCTAATTTGCCATGAACTTATTATTGTTTTCAGTTAAATAAATATCTACAGAGTACCTACAATTAAAAATGTACTGGTCTGTAGGTAACCAGCTAGGTGATACCATAAGGAGGGGCTGAACAGGATACATCCTAACAGATTTTATTCTGTAACAATTCAGTAAGTACCTCTTTGTTCACAAGTACCAAGCAGCTCTCAAGTGATCTGTGAGAGCCATCTAGTGTCGATTCTATTAAATCACAATCTGCACAGTCAGCTGAATACAGATACAGAAGTCGTATTTTATGCTACTTGGAACCCTAACTTAAAATACTGAAACATGTAAGAAATGAATCGCCAGTCCAGGTTCAATACAGGATGCTTGGGGCTGGTGCACTGGGATGACTCTGAGGGATGGTACAGGGAGGGAGGTGGGAGGGGGGTTCAGGATAGGGAACAGGCGTACGCCCATGGCGGATTCACGTTGATGTCTGGCAGAACCAATACAATATTGTAAAGTAATTGGCCTCCAATTAAAATAAATAAATTTAAATTAAATAAATAAAAATAATATTCTTACTATGTGCATAAAATAAATAATTCAAATATTAATTTATTTATTCCCATGGAAAATTCAGTCTTGAGGGTCTCTCATTTCTGAACGACAAGGTGGAAAGCTTAATATAAAATTGACAGTCTAAATACTCTACACCAATGTATTTCTTTCTGATTTCTGGCAAATCTGCACGACTCCAGAAGTTCTTTTCATTTAAGAGAATGCAAAAATAAACATGAGATTATCAATAAATGAGAATACAGTTGATCTTCACTACACTGAAGATTTCATTTCTACAAACTCACCTGATAAAATTTTTTTGCAACCCTGAAATCAACACTCACAGCACATGCTACTTGTGGATTTGCATGCATGCATACAGCAGTGAAAACCTGAATCACCCTTCACACAACTCAGCAGATGAGGCTGAACACAGGCTGCTCGCTTTCTTATCAGCTCTTAAACTGTGAACAAGTATTCTTTTTTGCTGTCTATTTAGTGACAGGTTTTCCTCATTCTTATATGTTTTGCTGGTGATTTTGCTCTTTAAAATGGCCCCGAAACATAGTGCAGAAGTGCTCTTTAGTGTTCCAAAGTGCAAAAAGCTCTGATGGGCCTTACAGAAAAAATATATGTGCTAGGTAAGTTTCATTCAGGAATGAGTTATGGTGCTGTTGCTCATGAGAATCAGTGTTAATGAATCAACAGTGTATATTAAAAAGTGCCTTTAAATAGAAACATACATAAAGCAAGGTTATATATTATTAACAATGTTGTGTATATATTAATAAATATAATAAATATAAATATAATATAATATACAGGCTCATAGGAACATAACCCAGTATTTCCTCTAGGAAGAGTGGCTCAGTATTTCCTAATTCAGTGTTTGTGGTGTCTCTATTATAGGACCTAATGAGAATCAACTACATATACCAGAAACTGATATTCTCTATTCTACTCTTATTCTCAAACTGCTACAGCAAAATGTTTAGTTAACAAAGTTTCAAAATAACACTGAGTGCACTGAGTTCTGAGTCAGAAATTCCTATAGCATAAAGAGTGAACTTCTACAGTGTTACCTAATTAAACAGTCCTACACAAGATGTTATGTAACAGTTTTCATGTGTTAGTTATCTTTTTTCCAATATACACTAAAATAAATAATATCACTACTAAAAATTTTAAGTAGACATACACATATTACCAAAACTATCTCATGCCCCACCCAGAGATTCATGTACCAACACTGTTACATGAATCACATTTGGGGAAACATTGCTATATATAGAAAAAGTCATTATCAAACTTTTCAATTGTGAATACCTTTTTAAATAAAAAAGGTTTGCAAGCTTCTACCTGAAAACAGTTATGCTTTTCTTAATTCAGAAGAGGAACACTACTGTAAATTATAATACAAAATGGGATACAGCATTTGACATGAAAACAGTACAAAGAGAGTGTGTAGGATTCAAAGTAAATATTCTAACAGACACTACATCAGGAAGGAGTATTCTGGCGAATACCTGCAACCGTGTCACACTGCTGAGATGATGGCTTCAGAACACATTTTGCACCTGAGGACTCGGCCTTAGCCACAGGCTGCTGCGCGTGCACGGAAAGTCCCATGGAAATGCTCTCTGCTGCTGCTGCTGCCGCTGCCGCTGTCAGCCTCTGTCCTTCACTAAGCTCACCCACACTGTTTTCCAAGTCCTGTAAAAAGTAGAAACCATTGTTACAAACATCACATTAAAATCAAGTCAAAACAAAAAATATCTGTCAAATGGATCAGGATGCAGACCACCTGACTGCTTGAAAAGTATTTTAGAAAGTGCTTATCAAGCCACATACACATTACATAAAAGTTAGTTTAATAAGACACCTAAGTGTAGGCTTTGCTTTTCTTATGAAGTATTTCTTCTGAAGTTAAAAACCTATTATCTGTTTATTCAACCTCTAAATTAGCAATAAAACACATCAGAAATTTTTTATTATTTAAAACACTAAATGCTGGCACACAACCTAAACTGCTTATACAGTTTAAAATTAGAAAATAGAAAATTTACCTCTTGTTCTTTCTAAATGAAAATCAGCTAAAGTTGTTAGAATGAAATTTATAATGAAACATTTGCTGAAAATGTACAAAAAGTACAAATATGCTTCTTTACCAAATATATACAGTAAAAACTTTAAAAATGATGTGTTAAAATTCTGTGTTAAAAACTAGATGACCTAATCACAAGCACATGTTGTGATTTGGAGATATTCTAATTAATGAGTTTAATCAAGAACTGAATAAAAATTCCAATATATGAAGTCTCTCACATTTTTATTTAAAGGGAGTTTAACTTCAATCAAGGTGTTAAAAAAAAAACTAGAATATATGAAGAAATCACTGCTGAAACATCTTTGATGACTGTTGACTACAAAATAAAATCTAACTGCTTAGCTCATCATTCACAACTGTATACAATTTACCTTAATTATCCTCTACAGATTTATAGCTCTCCTTATTCTGTAATCTGACTTTTCTTAAAGAATACCAATGGCTCAACACCCTTTAAACAGGAAAAGATTGTTTTTTAATTAATATGAAACGCTTGGAGATTCTTGGCCAGAGTTTAGGATCACGGCAGAAGACATGTTTTTCTTAGAAATGTTTCATAGGACCTATATTACTCTACTGCTACCATATAAATGTTGTGCAATATACAGTACCTTCTTTTTGAGGAACATTTTGAAGGGTACTTGTAATTGCTAAATTACCTAACACCTTAACACTCTGTGGATGATTTAGCTTCCCTATTCACACAACACTCTAATATCACATAAGCATTTATCATTTTTATATCATACTCAAATCTTGGACTCACGTCAACTCTAAGTTAGTTTATCTATAATCTACAGTAGTACACCTAGCCCATCCACATGAATGCACAAAATGCAGTTCTGTCCTCAGACTGCTCTCACTGACCAGATGCTCCCTCTGGGCAAAGAGCAGCAACAAAGAATGGCTACTATTTTCTTACCAAAGTAGTATTTTAACTCACAAATATATCATTATTACTAGTTCTTATTACAAACAAATGTTTAAAACATAGGAGAACACATTTGATGTCAATCACTGTTAATCAGACAGGCAAAAATTTAAGATTAAAAATACATAATGAGCTGTCAGAATCTCATAAAGTTGAAAAGCAATGCTTTAGTCTGTTTAAATTATAAATGCCTGTGCCTTCTGACTTAAGTTCCACTCCTTGTCATCTTCTATCAGTTCAGTTCAGTCCATTCACCCAGTCGAGTCCAACTCTTTGTGACCCCATGGACTGCAGCACGCCAGGCCTCCCTGTCCATCACCAATTCCTGGAGCTTACTCAGACTCATATCCATAGAGTCGGTGATGCCATCCAACCATGTCATCCTCTGTCATCCCTTTCTCCTCCTGCCTTCAAGCTTTCCTAGCATCGGGGTCTTTTCAAATGAGTTGGTTCTTCATATCAAGTGGCCAAAGTATTAGAACTTCAGCTTCAGCATCAGTCCTTCCAATGAATATTCAGGACTGATTTCCTTTAGGATGGACTGGTTTAATCTCCCTGCAGTCCAAGGGACTCTCAAGAGTCTTCTCCAACACCACAGCATCAGTTCTTCGGTGCTCAGCTTTCTATATAGTCCAACATTTACATCCATACATGGCCACTGGAAAAACCATAGCTTTGACTAGATAGACCTTTGTTGGTAATGTAATGTCTCTGCTTTTTAATATGTTGTCTAGGTTGGTCATAGCTTTCCTTCCGAGGAGCAAATGTCTTTTAATTCCATGGCTGCAGTCACAATCTACAGTGATTTTGGAGCTCCCCAAAATAAAGTCTCTCACTGCTTCCATTGTTTCCCCATCTATTTGCCATGAAGTGATGGGACTGAATGCCATGATCTGAGTTTTCTGAATGTTGAGTTTTAAGCCACCTTTTTCACTCTCCTCTTTTACTTTCATCAAGAGGCTCTCTAGTTCCTCTTCACTTTCTGGCATAAGGGTGGTGTCACCTGCATATCTGAGGTTACTGATGTTTCTCCTGGCAATCTTGATTCCAGTTTGTGCTTTATCCAGCTCGGCATTTCACCTGATGTACTCTGCATATAAGTTAAATAAGCAGGGTGACAATATACAGCCTTGACGTACTCCTTTCCCGATTTGGAACCAGTCTGTTGGTCCATGTCCTTGTTGTCCATGTTGATTCTTGATCTACATACAAATTTCTCAGGAGGCAAGTAAGGTGGTCTGGTAGAGAGGCAATTCCTTGTGGTACAAAAAGGATTTTATTCTTTTCATAGTTTGAAGAGAGAAAAATTGGAATCAGTCTAAAAATTCTTCAGTAGGAGAATAAACTAGGGAACTGAATGCCATGATCTGAGTTTTCTGAATGTTGAGTTTTAAGCCACCTTTTTCACTCTCCTCTTTTACTTTCATCAAGAGGCTCTCTAGTTCCTCTTCACTTTCTGGCATAAGGGTGGTGTCACCTGCATATCTGAGGTTACTGATGTTTCTCCTGGCAATCTTGATTCCAGTTTGTGCTTTATCCAGCTCGGCATTTCACCTGATGTACTCTGCATATAAGTTAAATAAGCAGGGTGACAATATACAGCCTTGACGTACTCCTTTCCCGATTTGGAACCAGTCTGTTGGTCCATGTCCTTGTTGTCCATGTTGATTCTTGATCTACATACAAATTTCTCAGGAGGCAAGTAAGGTGGTCTGGTAGAGAGGCAATTCCTTGTGGTACAAAAAGGATTTTATTCTTTTCATAGTTTGAAGAGAGAAAAATTGGAATCAGTCTAAAAATTCTTCAGTAGGAGAATAAACTAGGGCATACTACATGGTAGATAAAAAGGACATGGTATGTCTTTTAGGATTTAGTTAAATATTAAGAATCAGATGGCAGAATAACACATATACATACCTCAAAATTATCCACACATGAGCATACACACACACACATGCAAATGTTTAGATGCTTAGAAAAAATCTGGGAAGGATAATCTTCCAACTTCTGGGCTTCTGGTCTAGCCAAGGTGACACACTAACAGAGGCTGCCAGCTCCCCATCCCCAAAGATGCTGGAGTAACTACAGAAGTGAGAAGCAGCCATGGATTCTGAGAATAAGTAAAAACTGTGAACAAACACTGGGAAAGACCAACTGCTAGCTTGACCTGGTGTGTGGGGGGAAAAAAGGGCTGCATCCTGTGGAGGAAGGTGGCTACAGGGGGTGCAGTGAGAAGAATGACTGATTGAAAGAGCTGCTGTCATTTCCTCTTTGCCTCATTAACTGGAAATCATCACTGCACCTTAACCATAAAGATCTTGGCAACAATCTGGGCTGCAGATACTAGTGCCCCAGAGTAATGATATCAGAGAGCATGAAGGCCCAGCTGGGGTGAAAAGTGACAGGTGACACTGACCAGGAACCCATGGGCATTCACTCCTCACTCTGTCCTCCTTTGAACCCGAGGACAGGAATATAAAACCTTTCAAAGAAACTTCTTCCTAAGGGTTTTAAAGACATAACAACCATCAGAAGAACTGAATGGTAGAGTATCAGCAAACAGCCGTGGTCACCATCAGGAGTGGTTCTGTGCTGCCCGAGAAGCCCCTTCCTGGGGCCCATCGCCTCATCTCTTCTTCTGTTCACTTAAATAGACCGTGGCCTGATTTTAGTCCTTACCCAACACTAACTCTCAGACAGAAGAGCTTATCCTATTGCCCCCACCCTGGCCCTGGAACATGAGTTCATATAACAAAAGAAACAAATTATTCACGGAGTAAATGTTTTTAAAAAAAGTGAAAAACATTAACCATATACACATACACACACACACAAGGAATAAAGAAAAATACTAACAATGTGAAGTGAAAGATCATTAAAAAAGACACAAGTGAGTGACACAATATGAAAAATATAGAAGTCAGATAAACAGTAGGCTAAAGAACAAATTAGTGGTTGGCAGATCAGATTGAAGAACTCTCCAAGAAAGGAGTAAAAAAGAATGAAGAGACAGAAAATCTAAGACACAAACAGAAGCAGAAGTATTAATATCTGGAAATAAGTTTTAGCCAGAGAGGGAAAAAGATGAGAGGAAGAAAAAAACGGAAAAAGTAGTAGAGATAAATTTCCCAGCATTAAAAAGATGGAAAAGTCTGAGAACAGAATGAATAAATGGACTAATATTGGTGGTGGTGGTGGTTAGCCGTCCAGTTGTGTCCAACTCTTTTGTGACCCCACAGACTGTAGCCTGCCAGACTCCTCTGTTTATGGGATTTCGCAGGCAAAGATACTGGAGTGGGTTGCCATTTCCTTTCTCTCAAGCATTTTCCCAACCCAGGGATCCAACCTGCAGTGTAGGTGGACCCTTTACCATTGAGATACTGGAGAAGCCCAAACAATATTACTGATTTCCAAAAAGAAGGAAACAGGGATTAGTTAGTGAAATTTTTAAATTATGCTGACATTCCTGCTATTTTCTACTATTTTTTGTTCCATTTGTGTGTCTCATTTTCTCTCTCCTTTCTCTCTCAGACTTCTGGTCTCTGTACTAAGCAGCTTGGTTTCTAGAGTTATGAGAGCACTTTCTCAAACTTAGTAGCAGCAATTACAAATAATATCTTTCCAGTAAAATCAATTTTTAATCAATACCTAAATAAGTTGCAGAAAAATTAGTTGTTTTTCAACAAGAAGGAATAAGTTAAACTCACATTTTTTTTCTATTACTAAGTTCCATATCTGTTCCATATCCTATCTTTCCTAAGCATTTAAATCTTTAAGAATAAAAATTAATAGAAAATAAAGCTAGCCATCTCCTTGGATGATATACAGAGTTCAGATCTCCAGTTCATCTAAAGATAGTTTCTCACCTGTTAAGCAAAGACAACCAAACACAACAGAAAGAATACTAAACAGAATCAAGAATCCAAGTCCCACCTCTATCATTAACCAGCCTGAGGTATCACACTGTACCTTTCCACCTGGCATTTCCTTAAGCACCTTAATGTTTCAAATCAAATTCAGTGTCTTCCCCACAAAACCTGGCACTCTTCTCTCTGCATTTCAAAGTCCACAACTTCTCTTAATCAGTGACCAATTACTGCCAATTCCATACTCAAGTTTAAATCTCTCTCCTTTCCATTTCTACTGAACTGCCTTTGTTCATGTTCTTAGTCTGGACTACTCCAATGGTGTTCTGACCTCCATCTTTCCCTCACTTGTCCATGGCTCCTGATGCCTTCTTAAATATCTTAACTTGTGACTCCCTTGCTCACAATATCTTGAGGGACTCCAATGGCCTTACCCTGGCCTATAAGGCTCTTAATGATTATCTGGTTCAATCTACTTCTCTAGCTATTTGATCAGATTGTGTCACTCTGCATGGTAGAGTAATTGTTTAAGCTCTTTTTCCCCTACAGGACTGTAAGCTGCTTAAAAGTAGGGATCCTGCCTCAACATTTTGTATCATTTCCGACACTGTGTCTGGCATATTGTAGATATTCAGTAAATGGTTGCAGAAAGAAAGAACAAATGACACTGATCCCCACAAATCATTTAAAAGGGCTTTAGCTTGTTTCACCTGTAGAATATGAAGTTTAGAACTGATGGCCTAAATTCCTTTTAGTTGTGAAAATCATAACTCTATGGTTTCAGGTTAAAGTTACTACAAGGCTGATCCCTGAATAAGCTGAAGTATTAGCATGCTTTAACTAAAAGTATGAATATTTTTGTTACCTTTTTCTTATATTTAGATCTAACAGAAAAAATAATTAAAGTTACAAAGTACCTCTGAATGATACATGGCTTGCTGTGACATTAATGATTCTGGGTTTTGTTTAGCAAGAAGAGAAAGAATTGCATCGGCATGAACTTTTTTATGCGGCATCATAATCACTTGTCCTTCGCTGGGAGGGTCATCTTCCTAAATAAAATACAAAGATAATACAATAAGAAAACAAGAATTAATTCCCAAACAATCACATTTTTCATATTAATAATTCATGATTCATAAAACTTTAAGTCATTGTGAATATGATCATATTGGCACTTTACACAAAGAAGATGGACTGTTTACTATCATTTAGATCTCATTTCTATTCAGCTATACTAAAAATCTTTTGTGTTTGCCTTAAATATAACCATCAGTATAAAATAATTTGCTTATATCTGAATTGGAGATTTACTGTAAAAGATGAAAAACAGGCCTCTGTCCCATGAGACTGAGTGACAATGATTCATCAACATTTGATTCAGGATCACCAAGTGTTTCTCACACGCCTTCCTGCTTCCCGTGGATGCAGCACACAGAGCTGGGCCCCAGTGTGGCAATGGCGGTGAAGCACTGTTGCAATGGTGAAACCTGGACCACAGGCAGAAATGAAAACCTACAGAAATATGTTGAGGCACCTACAGACCTTTGACTGCCCCCGTGCCTTTGTGCTGACCTCCAGTGCTTTTGAGGGAGCACAAAGACCCAGCTTGACTTCTTGGCACCTCAAAATAGACCAGTTCCCCAAATGAAGGACAGTATACGCCACAAAGCCAGAAAACTGGATTTCTTGTAAATACCAGTATTAACACGACATTAGACTCCATTAATTGTAGTTGACCTAACTATCTTATGTTTAATGTAATAAAGTTGATTACCTCAACGAACAAGTCTTTATCCCCCAGGTGTACATAGGTAATGCCTACTGATTCACAACTTCAAAGTCAGTCTCAGTTTTGCAAGATTGTATTTCGGCATGTGATTCTAGCATAAATTTGTAGCATATCTGATTTTAGGCTTCGTAAAAATATTAAAATTAATTAGTTTTAAATGCAGAAAAAGAAAGATGTTATAATTTAGTCCTGGTTCAGGTCAGCATTTCCTTTGAACACACTTAAACATGCTTTGGCACCAAGATACAGTTCTAAGAAAGGATAAAAATGCCATAATGACATATGAAGTAGGCCAAATATTAGTTTAATGCTTCTCTGAAAAAGAAGACTTCTCCTTAAGTCTCCCCGCCGGTATTGTTTTATAAAAGTGACTTTACTCTCTTCAGAATAGACTCAACCAATTACTCATAATAATTAATGTTAGAAAAGCAACTGGCCTATTAAAATCTTATCAAAATGCTCCTCATTATTTCACACTCTCACATATCGTAGAAAAAACTGTTTTAACACATTTTGAACATATGAATCTTCAGATTAGGCATCTTTCATTACCATGCTTTCATAGTGTAAAGATACTATATAGCATTTTCATTTTTTGTTTGTTGGACTTGACAAACACCAGCGCCTTGCAACTCAAGCTTTAGAATTCATATAGGGCCAATTAGAACTCAAAATTTATAGTTCTTAGCTTGACAGAACTTAACATCAGGTTTCCCTGGTGGCTCAGATGGGAAGAGTCTACCTACAATGTAAGAGACCAAGATTCAATCCCTGGGTTGGAGAGATCCCCTGGAGAAGAAAATGGCAACCCATTCCAGTATTCTTGCCTGGAAAATCCCATGGATGGAGGAGCCTGGCTGGCTACAGTCCACGGGGTTGCAAAGATTTGGACATGACTAAATTTAGACTTGAATTGAAGAAAGTAGGGAAAACCGCTAGACCATTCAGGTATGACCTAAGTGAAGTGAAGTCGCTCAGTCGTATCCGACTCTTTGCGACCCCGTGGACTATAGCCCATCAGGCTCCTCTGTCCATGGGATTCTCCAGGCAAGAATACTGGAGTGTGTTGCCATTTCCTTCTCCAGGGGATCTTCCCAA
>SJYC01059001.1:0-12060 GCA_006408675.1 Madoqua kirkii
TTTTTCTTTTTGCAATTTTGTAATATCAATTCTTGCCATTTAGATTAGTTTTATGGTTTTATTATATTCAAATATTTTACATGGGCCTCAGTACATTTGCTCATTTTTTTATATACATTTTCTGAGAGTCTCAGGGTTAGCTCCCCCAGCTTTTAGATTGAATTATTAAAAGTGAGTCTCCTCCACAGGTTTCAGTATTTTGTCACCTCTTCTGACTTATTCATAGCAAAGTGGAAATGACTGTTTCAGTGTTAAAGGTGAGTGAAAGGAATGAGGAAGAGCATGATTGATTCTGTCTGATAGAAACTAAGGATATTCTTTGGACTGAGACCAGGGGTATTACTCAATGGGCATGAGATCCATTCTTATATAAGCTAAATGATCTCAGAAGAGATTGCAGAGTCCACAGCTTCTAAGATAGGTTATACCTCTCCCTATTTGTGTCCTCTCTGCCATCTCCTCTCCCCCAAACCCATCTATACCCTGAAAATACAGAAAAGATAGTAAGTATACTATCTCATCCTCAAAGGGAAGCTCAGAGAGGTAGGCAAATGGCTCTCATGTGAGGTGGGAAAGAGTCAAAGGCAGTTCAGGTGTATCACACCACATCAGTGCAAGCAGAGGATTTGGGAAAAGCTTGCTTGGAATAAAAGCAGCATTTCCCCTCAGACTTTGGTACTCTGCTGTGATCATATAACTAAATTTTGGCCAACAGATGTAAGCAAGAAAAGTGTGTTCAAATTTTAAGAAATATTATCAAAGGAAGATGGTTTGCTCATTTCCTGGCATTTCTCTTTACGCTTCCTGGAATGGCAACACAGAGGCTTCCTCAAGATTTCTTGAATATGAGAAGAAAATAAATTATTATGTTCTTAACTCACTGTCTTTTGGGGATGGGGAGGGTTGCTGATAATTGGATTAAACTTGATTTTAACAAATACAGTATTTGTCTTTTGCACAAGAATTCATACAGAGCAGCTACCATCACAACATATCCTCATTAAATTATTGAACTTCATGAATTGGGAAAGGCATTTTCAGTCATCTGAAGCAGAAAAGAAACAAACTCCAAAGTGAAGAAGTTCAGGCTCACTTTCTAATTATCAACAACCATAGTGACTTTGAAAAAAAAAAAACCCAGATGTATTTTTTTTATTTTAATATAATTTTTAAAGGTTACTTTCCATTTACAGTTACTATAAAATATCAGCTATATTCTCCGTGTTATACAATACACCCTTGAACCTGTCTTACACCTAATATTTTGTACCTCCCACCTCTATCTTACCCTACCCTCTACTGTTAACCACTCATTTGTTCTCTATATCTGTAAATATCACTAGTAAAAAAAAATTATATCTGATATTCACAGATATAGAGAACCATAGTGAATTTTTATAAAAAGTCTACCTGTTCATGGGGACCTAGTACGTGGCCAAACTATCACAACAAGCTAAGTTATTGTTCATGTCCAAATGTTAGAAGAAGATATTCTCAAACGAGGATAAAATTAAGGAACTATTCTCCCTGTGAGGGAATCTTACAAAAGAAAATTTGAAAAGAAATAAGGCAAAATAAGTAAAAAAAAAAAAAAAAAAACCTGACCAAATCTAGTCAAAAATCATGAAAGAAAAGACCATGGTAAAAAAATAAATAAAACTCCTAGTGCTCAACACTGATGTCATTTATGTAGTAGAGTACAAAGACACGGTATTGGAAGAAATAACATTTTATTATTATGCAAAATAATGAGTAACAAAAATCCCACAGTGAGACAGAGGAAAAGGGGAGAAAGCATAAGTTCTACTTTCAGCTCCAGACTTACACACCCAACAATCTACTTGATGTATCTTCTTGGGCATCTCTAAAGTCAAGATGCGTAAAATAGAATTATAGTCTTTCTCCTCAAATTTATACCCCCTTCAGCATCCCCTTAAAGTGAGTAATCATATGACTCACTCATAAACTGGTTCAAGACTCCAGTTTCCCATTTCATAAGGCACCAAGTAACAGTCATTCACCACCCCAAGCACATGCATGAGTTTTCCCTCTTTGTCTTTCTATCTCTCATCTTACTCCCTTTCTCGTCCCCTCCTTCATATGTGGACCTGAAGTAAAGCATGCTTTCACTTTCATTTCCTGTGACAGGTTGCCGGGGCCAGGGTTCTTACAGATGTTTTCCTCAAGCAAATCAGTTCAGTTCAGGGACTGAAGAATGAACCTTGAGTCCAAACCTTGTCCCCAATGTAATTTCCCCAAAAGAGCCACTGATTCCTCTTCTTCCGTGTTCTTGAATTAAGTTCTCAATGTGGTTCACAAATAACAAAGGGCTTCTTATGATTAATCTCTATTTCCTTAAATCACATCATTATCTTTAGTTTCCAACTGTGTGGGTGAAGGACATTTTACCAACTCACTATAATTTAAAACTTTGATAACCTTTCTGAATGATTTAAGTGTGTCTTATACGGAGTATGAAGTTTTGATTTGTGGTCCAACAGATATTGTTTCATTCAACAGGTGGTTTTAGCCAATCTACACATGTATATATATTACAGATAGGTTTGGCTTTGGATTTTCCATGACATTTTTCTGTGCTTTTAAAAACTTTTTCTTTATAGTAATTTTATTTGCTGGGTTTTGCATTTGAGTTCTGGTAATATTGAAAAGCAGAGACATTACTTTGTCAACAAAGGTCCATCTAGTCAAGGCTATGGTTTTTCCAGTGGTCATGTATGGATGTGAGAGCTGGACTGTGAAGAAAGCTGAGTGCCGAAGAATTGATGCTTTTGAACTGTGGTGCTGGAGAAGACTCTTGAGAGTCCCTTGGACTGCACGGAGATCCAACCAGTCCATCCTGAAGGAGATCAACCCTTGGATTTCTTTGGAAGGAATGATGCTGAAGCTGAAACTCCAGTACTTTGGCCACCTCATGCAAAGAGTTGACTCATTGGAAAAGACTCTGATGCTGGGAGGGATTGGGGGCAGGAGAAGAAGGGGATGACAGAGGATAAGATGGCTGGATGGCATCACCAACTTGATGGATGTGAGTCTGAGTGAACTCTGGGAGTTGGTGATGGACAGGGAGGCCTGGCATGCTGCGATTCATGGGCTCGCAAATAGTCAGACATGACTGAGCGACTGAACTGAACTGAACTGAGTTTTGAAAGTTTGTATGCTTTCTTCTAGTAGTTAATGGCAACTTTAACATTATTAGTAATATTTGCTTTTTATGTTTTTTGTTCTCTTAACCTTTTTTTCACTTCTAGGTTACAAGAGATGAAAAAATTTGTTACTCTATTTCCTACTATTTGTTTAGTTATAGCATTCCTACTCTCAGTGTTTATGACTAACATATTCTGTTCTTTAAACTTAAGCCCAATATTTGTTCCACTTCAGTTGTACAATTAAATGAATTTCATGCTAGCTATCACTACAATGGCAATCATATTACAATATGTAAATGTATCAAATCAACATTTTGCACATCTTAAATTTAAACAATGTCATATGTCAAATAGCAACTTAGCACACATTGCTTAAGTTGATAGCTTAAAATGAAAGGCAAAAGTATTATGTATCCACATAAAAATCTGTCACTATATAGCTATGTGACACAAATAAGTGATTTAACCTCCTTCAACTGAAAGTAAAATAAGTACTAACATATTTTTAACAAAGGTTGAATATCATCCTTTAAGATGCTTTTTTAAAATATAGAGGTTTATGCTTCTAACCATCCACACACATACATGCATACCACATAACCCTCATGACCTACTGAATCCACATATCAGAGGGTGGGGCCAAAGACTTTAAAGCTCCACTGGTGAATTTAATATACAGTCCTACTTTACATCACGTGCATGGGTTGCTAAAAGGAATTTTTAGCATTATGATTGTAATGGGATAGAAGAACATGATGTTTCAAAAGTGTACCAATCTCCTTCTGTTTCATCATGATCATATACAATGATATAAATGAAAAGATTAATGTAACTAGCCTTCTACTTCCAGTCAAGATGGAGAAATAAAGACCAGAAATATTGCTTAAAACAACTAAAACATGGACAAAGTATGTGAAAAAATGCATTTCAAAACATGGAGCATCAGTTAACAAAAAACAATGATCCCTGAGAAATGGGAAACAAGAAGAAGAAGAAGCCTATGACTGTTCCAGCTTACAGCTTATAGGTTTCCAGACTGTGGCCCAGGAGCCTGAGCGGAAAAGATGGAGCTGAAACTCCAGGAAGGCCAAGACAGCCAGAGTTCTTAAGACAGGCTGCTGCTGCTGCTGCTGAGTCACTTCAGTCATGTCCGACTCTGTGTGACGCCACAGACGGCAGCCCACCAGGGTCCTCCGTACCTGGGATTCTCCAGGCAAGAACACTGGAGTAGGCTGCCATTTCCTTCTCCAGTGCGTGAAAGTGAGGTCGCTCAGTCGTGTCTGACCCTTAGCGACCCCGTGGACCTCAGCCTACCAGGCTCCTCTGTCCATGGGATTTTCCAGGCAAGAGTACTGGAGTGGGGTGCCATTGCCTTCTCCGAAGACAGGCTGCTAGAAAAGTGAAAGTTGCAGAGAGAGAACTCTGGAGAACTGCAGATGACTCCCTTTGAGTATTAAGCTGATTACTCATTAGCAGATGCATTAGAGGCAATTACATGAGACTGCAGGAAAAGGACCTGAGAAGGGATTGGCTCTAACAGTGCCTGATGTTAAATAACATCATATAAAACAAAGGACAATGGTCGTTCCCACTGGCCGCGCTGGAAAACCTCAATATTGAGGCACTGAGTGGAGTACATAGAAGAGTATTCTCGCCGCAGTCGGGGATAAGTAGCCCTAGATTGAGCAGCACTGTAGTATTGCCTAAAAAACGATAAAAGCAAGACTCAAAAGGATAAAACTGTCTCTAAGTACTTAGCCATTTTCTGAGCAATGCTAGAAATATTTACAGTAATATAAAAGTAAAAGAAAGTGTCATGTCTGACTCTTTGCAATCCCATAGGCTGTACCCAACCAGGTTTCTCTGTCCATGGGATTCTCCAGGCAACAACACTGGAGTGGGTTGCCATTTCCTTCTCCAGGCGATCTTCCCAACCCAGGGATCAAACCAGGCTCTCTCTCCTACATTGCTGGAGGATTCTTTATCATCTGAGGTATTAGAGAAGCTCAGTAATATAAAACATATTATTCAGTTAAACATAAATGTAAATAAAAAACATATTAACCAGTTAAATATAAATATAAGCATATTACTCAATATAAAACATAACTCAGTACATTTTATATTACCCAGTAATACAAAACATATTTCAGTTCAGTACAGTCGTTCAGTCATGTCCAACTCTTTGTGACCCCATGATTGCAGCACACCAGGCCTCCCTGTCCATCACCAACTCCCGGAGTTCAATCCAACTCATGTCCATCAAGTCGGTGATGCCATCCAGCCATGTCATCCTTTTCTCCTCCTGCCCCCAATCCCTCCCACCATCAGAGTCTTTTCCAATAAGTCAGCTCTTTGCATGAGGTGGCCAAAGTACTGGAGTTTCAGCTTTGGCATCATTCCTTCCAAGGAAATCCCAGGGCTGATCTCCTTGCAGTCCAAGGGACTGTCAAGAGTCTTCTCCAACACCACAGTTCAAAAGCATCAATTCTTCGGTGCTCAGCCTTCATCACAGTCCAACTTTCACATCCATACACGACCACTGGAAAAACCATAGCCTTGACTAGATGGCCTTTGATGGCAAAGTCATGTCTCTGCTTTTTAATATGCTATCTAGGTTGATCATAACTCTCCTTCCTAGGAGTAAGTGTCTTTTAATTTCATGGCTGCAGTCACCATCTGCAGTGATTTTGGAGTGCCCCCCAAAGAAGTCTGACAGTTTCCACTGTTTCCCCATCGATTTCCCATAAAGTGATGGGTCCAGATGCCATGATCTTCGTTTTCTGAATGTTGACCTTTAAGCCAACTTTTTGACTCTCCTCTTTCACTTTCATCAAGAGACTTTTTAGTTCCTCTTCATTTTCTGCCATAAGGGTGGTGTCATCTGCATATCTGAGGTTATTGATATTTCCCCCGGCAATCTTGATTCCAGTTTGTACTTCTTCCAGCCTAGCATTTCTCATGATGTACTCTGCATAGAAGTTAAATAAGCAGGATGACAATATACAGCCTTGAGGTACTCCTTTTCCTATTTGGAACCAGTCTGTTGTTCCATGTCCAGTTCTAACTGTTGCTTCCTGATCTGCATATAGGTTTCTCAAGAGGCAGATAAGGTGTTTTTAGCAATATAAAATAGAAGGAAAAAGTCTACACTAGATTTTGGCAGATAGCTTAAAAAAAGCTCTTCTTAAAGATTAACACTTAAGTATTCTTGCCTTGAGAACTCCATGAATAGTATGAAAAGGCAAAAAGGTATGACACTGAAAGATGAACTCCTCAAGTCAGTAGGTGCCCAACATGCTACCAGAAAAAAGCAGAGAAATAACTCCAGAAAGAATGAAGAGACAGAGACAAAGCAAGAAAACACCCAGTCATGGATGTGACTGGTGATGGAAATAAAGTCCGATGCTATAAAGAACAATGCTGCATAGGAACCTGGAATGTTAGGTCCATGAGTCTAGGCAAATTGGAAGGGGTCAACAGGAGATGCCAAGAGTGAAGATCAGCATTTTAGGAATCAGTGAACTAAAACGGACTGCAATGGGTGACCTTAGCTCAGATGACCATTGTATCTACTACTGCGGGCAGGCATCCCTTAGAAGAAATGGAGTAGCCATCATACTCGACAAGAGTCCAAAATGCAGTCCTTGGGTGCAGTCTCAAAACGGACAGAATGATCTCTGTTCGTTTCTAAGGTAAAACATTCAACAGCACAGTAATCAAGTCTATGCCCTGACCAGTAATGCTGAAGAAGCTAAAACTGAACAGTCTATGAAGACCTATGAGAACTTCCAGAACTAACACCCAAAAAAGATGTCTTCTTCATTATAGGGGACTGGAATGAAAAAGTAGGAAGTCAAGAGCTACCTGGAGTAACAGGCTAATTTTGCTATGGAGTACAAAACTAAGCAGGTCAAAGGCTAACAGACTTTTGCCAAGAGAACACACTGGTCATGGCAAACACCCTCTTCCAACAACACTAGAGAAGACTTTACACATCGACATCACCAGATGGTCAATACTGAAATCAGACTGATTATACTCTTTGCAGCCAAAGATGGATAAGCTCTATACAGTAAGCAAAAAAAAAAAAAAAAAAAAGACTGGGAGCTGACTGTGGCTCAGACCATTAACTCCTTATTGCCAAATTCAGACTGAAACTGAAGAAAGTAGGGAAAACCACTAGACCATTCAGGTATGACCTAAATCAAATCCCTTACAATTATACCGTGAAAGTGACTAATAGGGATTAGATCTGATAGACAGAATGCATAAAGAACTATGGATGGAAGTTTGTGACATTGTACAGGAGGCGGTGATCAAGACCATCCCCAAGGGAAAAAAATGAAAAAAGGCACAATGGTTGTCTGAGGAGGCCTTACAAATAGCTGTAAAAATAAGAAGAAAAAAAAAGGCAAAGAAGAAAAGAAAGATATACCCATTTAAATGCAGAGTTCCAAAATATAGCAAAATATATTAAGAAGAGGTAGCGAGAATACACAGAAGAACTGTACAAAAAAGATAACGACCCAGATAATCACGATGATGTGATCACTCAACTAGAGCTAGACATCCTGGAATGTGAAGTCAAGTGGGCCTTAGAAAACATCACTGCGAACAAAGCTAGTGGAGGTGATGGAATCCAAGTTGAGCTGTTTCAAATCCTAAAAGATGATGCTGTTGAAGTGCTCCACTCAATATGTCAGCAAATTTGGAAAACTCAGCAGTGGCTATAGGACTGGAAAAGGTCAGATATAAGCATCTGAATGCAGAGTTCCAAAGAATAGCAAGAAGAGATAAGAAAGCTTTCTTCAGTGATCAATGCAAAGAAATAGAGGAAAACAACATATCTCTTCTATCACCAGAGATCTCTTTAAGAAAATCAGAGATATCACGGGAACATTTCATGCAAAGATGAGCTTGATAAATGGTATGGACCTAACAGAAGTAGAAGGTATTAAGAAGAGGTGGCAAGAATACACAGAAGAACCGTACAAAAAAGATGTTCATGACCCAGATAAACACAATGGTGTGATCACTCACCTAGAGCCAGACACCCTGGAATGCAACGTCAAGTGGGCCTTAGGAAGCATCACTACGAACAAAGCTTGGAGGTGACAGAATTCCAGTTAAGCTATTACAAATACTAAAAGATGATGCTGTAAAAGTACTGTGCTCAATATGCCAGCAAAGTTGGAAAACTCAGCAGTGGCCACAAGGACTGGAAAAGGTCAGTTTTCATTCCAATCTCAAAGAAAGGCAATGCCAAAGAATGCTCAAACTATCACACAATTGCCCTCATCTCACATGCTAGCAGAGTAATGCTCAAAATTCTCCAAGCAAGGCTTCAACAGTACTTGAACCGTGAACTTCCAGATGTTCAAGCTACATTTAGAAAAGGGAGAGGAACTAGGGATCAAGTCACCAACATCCGCTGGATTATCAAAAAAGCGAGTTCCAGATAAACATCTACTTTTGTTTTACTGACTACGCCAAAGCCTTTGACTGTGTGGATCACAACAAACTGTGAAAATTCTTCAAGAGATGAGAATAAGAGATCACCTGACCTGCTCTTGAGAAATCTGTATGCAGGTCAAGAAGCAACAGTTAAAACTGGACATGGACCAACAGACTGATTCAATGTTAGGAAAGAAGTACATCAAGGCTGTATATTGTCATCCTGCTTATTTAACTTATATGCAGAGTATATTAACTTATATGCAGAGTATATAAGGTGAAATGCTGGGCTGGATAAGGCACAAGCTGGAATCAAGACTGCTGAGAGAAATATCAATAGTCTCAGATATACAGATGACACCACTCTATGCCAGAGAGTGAAGAAGAACTAGAGAGCCTCATGATGAATGTGAAAGAGGAAAATGAAGAAGTTGGCTTAAAACTCAACATTCAGAAAACTCAGATCATGACATTTAGTCCCATCACTTCATGGCTAATAGATGGGGAAACAATGGAAGCAATGAGAGACTTTATTTTGGGGGGCTCCAAATCACTGCAGATGGTGACTGCAACCATGAATCAAAAGACGCCTGCTCCTCAGAAGAAAAGCTATGACTAACCTAGACAGCATATTAAAAAGCAGAGACATTACTTTACCAACAAAGGTCTATCTAGTCAAAGCTATGGTTTTTCCAGTGGTCATGTACGGGTGTGAGAGTTGGACTATAAAGAAGGCTGAGCACCGAAGAACTGATGCTGTGGGGTTGGAGAAGACTCTTGAGAGTCCCTTGGACTGCAAGGAGATCCAACCAGTCCATCCTAAAGGAAATCAGTCCTGAATATTCATTGTAAGGACTGATGCTGAAGCTGAAGCTCTAATACTTTGGCCACCTGATGCCAAGAATATTGGAAAAGACCCTGATGCTGGCAAAGATCAAATTGGGGAGAAAGGGACAATAAAGGTTGAGATTGTTGGATGGCATTACCGATGTGATGAACATGAGTTTGAGTAGGGAGTTGGAGATGAACAGTGGGTGCAGTCCATGGGATCACAGAGTCGGACACGACTAAGCGACTGAACTGAAAGATTAATATATAACTACCACATTATCCATCCATTCCTCCCCTAAGTATTTGTCAAAGAGAAATGAAAGCATCTATGTCCACACAAAGACTTGCACACAAGTGTTCACAGCAGCTTTATTTGTAATAGTCTCAAACTGGAATGAACCCAAATGTCCATCAACAGGTGAACAGACAAACAGTGGTACATCCATACAATAGAGCACTACACAGCAATAAAAAGGAATGAACGATGATACAAGCTATAACCCAGATGTATCTCAAAATAATTATGCTGGGTTAAAGCAATCGCACACATAAAAAGAATACATGCCATGTGATTCCTTTTATATAAATCTAGAAAATGCAAACTAATCTACAGTTACAGAAAGTGAATCAGTGGTTGGTGGGAGAGGTATACTGGATGAGAAGAATGATGAAAGGTGAGAAGGAGGGATAATGAAAGGGCCTGAGGAAACTTCTGGGAGTGATAGATGATGAGTATGTTTATTTCATTAACTGTGATAATGGCTTACAGACGTATACATATGTCAAAAATTATCAACTAAGTTTTTTTTTTTTAATTTTATTTTTACTTTATTTTACTTTACAATCCCGCATTGGTTTTGCCATACATTGACATGAATCCACCACGGGTGTATACAAGTAAGTTTTAAAAGCAACAATATTAGCAATGCTTAGCGAAGACTATGGATAAATGTGGGCTTCACCAGTGGCCCAGAAAGTAAAGAATCTGCCAGCAACGCAGCAGACCCAGGTTCATTCTCTGGGTCAGCAAGATTCCCTGGAGAACGAACTGGCTACCCACTCCAGAATTCTTGCCTGAAGAATTCCATGGACAGAGGAGCCTAGCATATAGTCCATGGGGTTGAAAAGAGTCAGACACACTGAGTAACTAACAACACACGTACACAGACACAAGGATAAATGTAGATGAAAGTTGAGCACAACAACTGTTCCTCATTTAGATTGTTTGAAAACATAAAAAGTAGAGATTTCTATTTCTTAATAGTTTTCAAAAGAAAATCCCTATTATAATTTCTGTGTGGTATTTACACTATATAATATATAACTTGATATCTATGTAAAAATACATTTTTAAATGCCTATTTTTTGTCTATAAAGCTAAATAATAACTAGGAAGCATTAGCACCTGTGGGTCCTATTTCAGTAATTCTTTCAAAACTAAATTCAGTTATTTTTTTAGCATAAAGAATTATAATACTGGTTAGGGAAAAATAACAAATATAAGAGAGTTGGCTTCAACACTGAAGGTACTGCCTGCAACATTATAAAGGCATTTACAATATCTCCAAGTGATAATGTACACTGAGGTTTTCATTATGTGATTACATTAATTGCATGTTTCAACTATTGGACCATATGGGTTACCAATAATTTTCTATTCATTACAATTTTCTATTATTACAATTACAATAATGAAATATATAGATACGATAATAAGATGTGTAAGAAACTTTAAAATCCTTCATTGATATTTTATTAAATTTTATGACTATAACTCAAATATTTGAGGAAAAACCCTGATCAGATACAGTAAGTTCATCAGGATATCTTTTATGTCAGAATTCAAAGTGATGTGAATCATTTCTTACCATTTCGAGGGCATCTTGCAAAGTACTGGATAAGCTATCATTTAGATTTGCCACATACAGTCCTTCATCTCCTAAAACTAGAAATTAAAATGCAAAAATTTAGAAAGCAGAAGAAACAAATTTAGTGAATAATCTCACCATAAAGTTATAAAACATTACCCTTAAACTCACACAATAAAAATACTGACAAAGTTCATAAATCACAATTCACAAGCTAAAACCCGCCTGCCAATGCAAGAGACATAAGAGACAGGTTTGATCCCTGGGTTGGGAAGGTCCCCAGAAGAGGACACGGCAATCCACTCCAGTATTCTTGCCTGGAGAATCCCATAGACAGAGAAGCATGGAGGGCTAACAGTCCATAGGGTCACTAAGAGTCGGACACAACTTAAGAGACTTAGCATGCATGGACCTTCAATCTCACCAGTTCTTCAAAAATTATATTTTATAACAAAGATGAGTGAGATGTTTGCTTCACTTACCAGCTTGTCAGAAATCAAAAACAGCTATAAATATCAATTGGAACTATGAAACTGAAAAAGATAAAATACTCCTATATACTATTGATACAATTAAAAACTGATTAAAAACTGATTTAACTTTCTGGAGTGCACGTTGGAAATGTATTGCTATTTTAACCATGAAATTAAAAGAAGCTTACTCCTTGGAAGGAAAGTTATGACCAACCTAGACAGCATATTGAAAAGCAGAGACATTACTTTGCCAACAAAGGCCGT
>SJYC01059004.1:0-17111 GCA_006408675.1 Madoqua kirkii
GTAAAAATTTAGAGTCGAAAACTGATCCATTTCTACACTGCTAACCAATTATAACATACATCATTTTTTTTAAGAGAATCCTATTTCCCACTGACTAATGAAGTATCTATTATATACTACATTCTTTTTAAAAACTAAGAATATTTCTTAAATGGGACCAGTATCAAAACACTAAACTCTTTGTTCTTTCAAATACCAAAATGATCCTAAAGTTCAAGTTAAAAAAAAAAGTAATGGTTTTTATTTTTAAAATACAATTTCACTTAAATCATATATTAACTTAGGAAGAATTGACAACCTGAGTATTTTAAATTCACATACAAGTTCTCTTCCTATTCATTCAAGTCCTCATATATGTTTGTGTAAAGGTTAAACTTTAATTATATAAACACAGTAAGCCTTTTAAAAAATTAATTATAACATACTGTTCAATTATTCCCTTTGGAGTATCATCAGGTCACCAGAATATGAGTCACTGGCTTAGAAAAGGTAGCTTAAACCATGCAGAACAAGGATAGTGATATCACATAAACATCATAGTTTTAAAGAATGAAAGATCCATCAGGAAAGCAAAGTCTTCATGAAGCAATACAACAGATTTTAAGCACTGAAGTTATGCCAAAGGTTTTATTTCTTAAATTTTTCTGGTCATACACATTGCATACCTGTACAGAAAGCTGAGGAGGATCCCTTTTTTCTGACTTCATTTCTACAACTGCTATGTTAGGTTTCTTTACTCCAGGTTCTATTTTTCGAGATGATGGTGGAATTGAAGTTGTCACTGTTACAGGGTGTGGCTTATTTATAATTACCCCAGCAGGTGGCATGGAATCACTATTACTTTGGGTTTGTCCTAAAAAATTCAGGAGAGAAAAGAAGTCAACCGTTTCAGAAATAAAGAGAAAATTCTAATAAAGAACCTAGATCTTTATGGTTAAATTCTCACATGAAAGAAAAGCATTTCCTTTCCTTTTCCTCTGCAATCATCTCTCCCTGTCATCACTCTCATCATGATCCTCACCATGTCAGCCTTTCCCCAGTGACCAACATTTACTAGGCACTCATATGTACTAAACATTTCACATCCACTATCTAAATAAGCCCATGAAGTATTAATATTATCCACACTTTACAGCTGAGGAAACAGAGGTTTAGAAACATGATTTGCTGAGTGTAAGAGGCAAAGGCAAGACTGAAATATACTGCATTATGTTGCATTATTTTTATTCTCAAATTTTCATAGGGCAAAAATGGACAGAAATAAAACCAACAACAAAATGCTAGTGTCTGACTACCAATAAATATCATGTAGGCCTATTTGGTAACTATCATAGCCAATCAAAATTTTTGTTACCTTTCACTTCAAAATTTCCATTTGTTTCCTATATTTCAAAGTAAAGAGGGAGCAGTGCTCTCACTAAAAGCAGACTAAAAAATCACATGGCCTGGGTCTGAATCTAATTTATCTATTCCACTCTAACTATGTGGCCTCTGAGAAACCAGTAAACTCTTCTGTGCCCCTGTTCCTTCATTTATAAAACTGGTACATTACCATGTGTTTTATAAGGTGGATTAAATAAGCTAATTTATATAAAGGACTTAGATCTACACCTGGTACACAGTAAGGACTTTATAAGTATTGCTTATTATTTTAGTAGAAGACATGGTTGAACAGACTGCTACCAAGTTGATATGTCATTAACCTTTAATATCAAAAATAAAAAATTCTCTCATGGTGGAAAATATTCATATTATATATATACAAATATTCACAATAATTCATCAAAATTAAGAATTGCAATGACATTAAAAGGAAAAGTAGCTAACTAGATTTGAAGAGCAGCTGCTGGTGCTGCTAAGTTGCTTCAGTCATGTCCGGCTCTGTGCGACCCCATAGACGGCAGCCCACCAGGCTCCCTCGTCCCTTGGATTCTCCAGGCAAGAACACTGGAGTGGGTTGCCATTTCCTTCTCCAATGCATGAAAGTGAAAAGTGAAAGTGAAGTCACTCAGTCATGTCCGACTCTTAGTGACCCCATGGACTGCAGCCCATCAGGTTCCTCCATCTATGGGATTTTCCAGGCAAGAGTACTGGAGTGGGTTGCCATTGCCTTCTCTGTTTGAAGAACTACGGTGATACCAAAATTTATTTGTTCAGCTTTTACAATGATGGGTCTGAGAGAACTCAAATTAAGTTAATAACAAACTCTTAGTTTAGAACACACACAGCTACAAAATTTTTACTTATCATAGCTTAGTCCAAAAGTATATAAAAAGTAATTCAAAGCATTTCTCCTACGGTAAGATGATATTAAACCAATCAAAATCCTTAAATTCTTTAATTATTATGATGTTATAACATGTCTAGTTTCCCTGGTAGCTCGGCTTGTAAAGATTCTGCCTGCAATGGAGGAGACCTCGGTTCCATTTCTGGGTCAGAAGATCCGCTGGAGAAGGGATAGGCTACCCATTCCAGTATTCTTGGTCTTCCCTGGTGGCTGAGCTGATAAAGAATCTGCCTGCAATGCGGGAGACCTGGGTTTGACCCTTGGGTTGGGAAGGGTCCCCTGGAGAAGGGAGCGGCTACCCACTCCAATAGTATTCTGGCCTGGAGAATTCCAGGGACTGTATAGACCATGGGGTCGCAAAGAGTTGGACACAACTGAGCAACTTTCACTACTTTCATGACATGTCTAAACATTATTTTAATTTCACCTACAGCAGTATACTATAAAATAATGTAAGAATGTTTCTTGGGAGTGAAAATACAGCATCATTTCAGACACTGCTACTAGACAAAATAAAGCATATCCTGAAGCCCTATTCACAAATATAAATTAACACATAAAGGAAAAGTACATGACTACTGTGTCAGTACCATTTTGTAAGTTATGTTATTGCCGAATAGAATTTTAAAATTTATGCCATATATTTTATTGGGTCTTACCTAAAAGAACTGCCATAGGAATCAGATGACCTTCCAGTGTACCTGAAAAAGTAGGCATTTCCCGGCTTGGGCTGAACAAATACTGCTGATCACCAGGAGACAGTGTAGTAATAGAATGTTGCAACTTAGAATCCACTTTGTAGGTTTCGTGGCAGAAAAGTCTGTTTGTGTTCTTATAGACTTGACTTTAGTGCCTATAATAATCATCAATGGCAGATATTTAAAAATATTGTTTGAACATCTACATATACAGCAACTCTTCTTCACAGAAAGATCTCACTCTATATAACAAGGTCACAGGACCCCAGAATACAAGTAACATATAAATCAAGGAGTGACAAACTTTTTCTTAAGTGGCCAGATAGTATATATTTTAGCCTTGTGGCCCAAGTGGTCTCAGTGACAACATCTCAATTCTACTGTAGCATGAAAGCACTCATAGACAAATACATAAACGAATGTGTACCTATGTTCCAACAGAGCTCTATGTATAAAAACAGGCATGTAGCCTGCAGGTTGTGGTTTTTCAGTCTCTGAATAGATGCAACAACTTGTGCAAATAAAGCGATAGAAAAGATGCAATGACTACGGGAATTTCCTATTAAGACTCTGTGCTTCCCTTGCAAGGAACCTGGGTTCAGTCCCTGGTCAGGGAACACATGCTGCATAGTGCAACCAAAAAGTAAAAACAAAAAGTTAAAAAAAAGAAAAAACAAAGAAATGATATAATGACTATGAAAAAATGCTGATTAAGATTTGAAAGAATATTCAGCATGTATTACTTAACTCATTTACATTTTTTCCAATAGGTGTAAAAAAGTTAAAGATCACTTTTGGAATTGAAAATTTTTTTCATCCTCTCATTATTCTAAATAACCAGACTTTATCCTTGGAAATAATGTAAAAATAATCAAATTCTATACTTATCCTAAAGACTCGACCAGAAAACTACTAGAGCTAATCAATGAATATAGTAAAGTCGCAGGATATAAAATAAACACTCAGAAATCCCTTGCATTCCTATACACTAATAATGAGAAAATAGAAAAAGAAATTAAGGAAACAATTCCGTTCACCATTGCAACGAAAAGAATAAAGTACCTCGGAGTACACCTACCTAAAGAAACTAAGGACCTATATATCGAAAACTATAAAACACTGATGAAAGAAATCAAAGAGGACACTAATAGATGGAGAAATATTCCATGTTCATGGATCGGAAGAGTCAATATAGTGAAAATGAGCATACTACCCAAAGCATTAAAACCTTGCAAAAGTTCAGTAAAAAGTGTAAAGGAAAAGAAACTAAAATCTTTTCTAAATTAACATCTGATATTACTACATTTTTAGTTTTAATATATGAGTAGTTTTATAAATCTGGACTTATAAATATAGCTTTATGATACCAGGAAGAAAAATTTTAGTACTACATCTATAACTTTTTTATCGCCTTCTCAAGTATTCATTCATTCAACTGAATGAATGTTTTTCTTACAAGTTTATTTAAATATATTCTCTCAGCATTTAAAATGTGCTTGCCATCATTCCAGACAAAGGGAATACAAGTACTGAATAAACCAACTGTACTCATGTAGCTTATAACTTCTTAAGGAAAAAAATTGATAAAAATACAACATCAGATGGTGAAAACTATTATGAAGAGCAATATGCAGAGGAAGGGAATAGAGAGGGTTAGGTGATGATATTTTGGATGAGATGGTCAACATAGACCTCTCTGAGGAGCTAACAGCTAAGAACAGAGATTGAAAGAACTCAGAGTGAGCCATGCAAAGGTCTATGGGCAAAGCTCTCCCAGTAGGGGAAATAACAGGTACCAAGGCCCAAAGAGGAGGCTGTATCCATAGGTTCTCAATCACTTTATCATTAAGAGTTAATCCATACAGTGATTTTTGGATTTGAAAGTATTTTAAAACCTTGGGTCATATTTTGCAGAAGTTTCCAAATCCCAAACATAAGTTAACAGCAAGCTCTAATAAATCAAGGAAACATTAGGGTAAACATCATCCACAAAGCCTACTAAAATAAAATCTATAAGCTTTCTAGATAAACTGACACTCTATTGATCAATTAACTTTTGTAATGGAAAGGAAAAATAAAGCAACTACCAACTCACAAGACAGGATCAGAAAGGAAAATGAACTGGGATCCACGAGTTACAGCATATTATCAAAGTAGCTTACAGACTGCTAAAGCACAAGCTGAGAAATTTCAAATTGTAACCAAAGTCAACAGATTCAATACTTAAAGTTATATTTAAATATGCTAGTGAAATAGTATGTGTGAATCAAAACATATAGTGATAAGTAAAGATATTTTTACTTGTATATAAATATGATAAAGAATTTTTCACTTCTGCTACTTAAGGCTCTTTGAGAACAAGCCAAACTTTAAAAGTGCCCATAAGCACTTTTATGATAATGTACAACATATGGCTCATCTTTCTGTCCATAAAGAACATGATAGACTAAGATCTGCAAGAACAATCTACATTCCCTATATTATAATTTAAATTGCTTAAGAGTCATCATCTCATAAATTTTATCATGTTTATCTGAAGATACCATCTAATACTACTTTTCCCCCCAATATGTTGAGTCTGGTCTGTTTTTTCCTACCCTCCTGGAAAGAAATATTTCCATCCCTAAGCATGATATAATTTGAATATATTAGTAAATAAATAGCAAAAATTAAACTTTATATTTTAAACTGATAACCACAAAAAATGAGATTTCATACCTTTAACTCGTTCTATTACTTTTGGTCTCTGTGGTCTGGACTTAGGAGATGGAGAATTAAATCTGAGATATGGTCCTTTTTTAAGAGTGCTGCGGTGACCCTGATAAACTGGTTTTCCATAGATTTGTAACATATAATCCTTGTCTTGCACCACTGTGGTTGCTTTCAAAAATCCCTAAGTACACAAAGGTATTCAACTCATCAGCAAAATAGCAAACACGTATCTCATTTTTCTAAAACCTCTGTTTGCCAGCTTAAGTACTATATTAAGAATGATCAGATCAGGAAAATCCTCTATATTAAATAGCTCTTAAATTCTGGAGACAATTTCCAAACTGCAGTTTTACAGTTTTCAAAAGCATGAAAATTAAAGGCAAAAATCATTTATCTAAGAAACATGAAGATTCTTAAACTACTAAGCATATTTTCAGTACCAAAAAGAAAGTTTAAACACATTTTACATCTGAAATGACACAAACCAAGTCTTTAAATAATTTTATACATTTCTGATCCTACCTTCAATCATAATCTAAATGCCACAGAAAAGTAGCATTTACTGAATATCTGCTAAGCACCAAGCACAGAATTAATTAGATGCTTTATTAATCTGCCCAACAATCCAAGTTTGGCATTAACAAAGTTACTACTCAGGGCTGCCAAAAAATTCCCTCCATAGCGTCTAGTGCCTTGCCATTCAATCATTGGGCACTAAACAGACATTTATTAAACTGAAAAATAACCAAACAAAAATACACACATACACATATACACGTGTAAAGATGAAATACAATTCTGAATACCATGAACTAAAAAAATCTAATTTTGGGACGAAGATTTCTAAATAAATCCAGTATAATTGAAATACTGTAAGTATGTCAACTCAAAAGGAAAGAATGGTGTGATTTGTGCAATAATTTCTACATTACAGATATCAAAAACTCTAAATATCAGTAGTTAAAGATGGTTTTCATTTGTATGGCCATTCATATTTTTAAAACATTTTCAATAACTTCATTATTTATATCTTTAATAATTATGCAACATTTACATCACAAAATCAGATTAGGATCTTACTTCTCTTCTCTCTTTCTGTAAGCTTGAAGCAGGCATGCTCCTTATGGGTGGATTTCGAAGATGATCCTCTTTTTGTTTTTGAGAATGTTTTCTTGGAATTACAGAGTTGTTTACAGTTTTATCTTGTGTGTTGGTTTTAATATATTTATTCACGTTGTGAGCTCTCTTGTTCCTTTCATTCTTCTGATCAGATCTCTTTTGTTCATAATCTTTTCTTGTCAGTTCATCCTTAATACAACCAAAACTAAAATTACTTAAAATCCATCCAAGTAGTAACACTTCACATCCAAAGTTGTTGTTTAGTTGCTAAGCTGTGTCTGACTTTTTAGCAACCCCATGGACTATAGCCCGCCAGGCTCCTCTGTCATAGTATTTCCCAGGCAAGAATACTAGAGCAGGTTGGCATTTCCTTTTCCAGGGGATCTTCCTGACCCAGAGATCAAACCCATGACTCCTATGTCCCCAGCATTAGCAGGCAGATTCTTTACCACTGAGGCACCATGGAAGCCCATTTTTTCCTACTGTTATAGAAATATGATTTAGCAGTTTTAAAAGCTTTATAAATAAATGATATTGGTTCACATATGAATAAAAATTCATTTTAGAATAAACAAAAAATTTAAAAGACTAGTATTTTATGGAGCAGAGGAATGAGAAATAATAGATGATCTTCAGGGATAAGAGGGCAATTTTTCATTGTAGAGGTTTTTATACTTTTCAATGTTTAAACCATATGAAAATAGTAACTTCAAAAATTAAATTAAAAAATAAGTTTTCAAAAAGTAAAAATTTTGTAAGAAAGCTGAGATATTTATAAATTAGAAGTTACGTGAAGGTTTAAAGAAGCATATTTTGCATGAAATCTACTGTTACAGAGTTACATATATTGCTAGTCATCTGAAGAACCAGACGTGAACTCCCAAGTCTTTTGACCCGTAGGTCAATTTTTCCTCTGGTATATCACATAGCAGCTAATATAAACTCTTCGTGTATTAGAGATACATATTCTTAAAACAGCAGTGTTTAAAAGTGTATTTTAGAGAGCTCCCTGGTAGTCCAGTGGTTAGGACTCTGCTTTCACTGTCAAGGGCCCAAATTCAAACCCTGGTCAAGAAAGTAAGATCCCAAAAGCTGCATGGTATAGCCATTAAAAAAAGAGAGAGAGAGAGAGAGACAACAAACAAAACAACACACACTTACAACCTCCCCACCCTCCCCTAAAAAGTGTATTTTAGTGTTTAATGCTATGGAAACCAAACTAACACTTCACTCTGCTACAACTGTGAGTAAGCATCTGCACATATCTTACAGTCAGGAAAAAAAAAACTTTGCACCTCCAGGTAAAAATGAGTTAACTTGTCTAGTTTTGCTTAAAAATACATAAAATATTGAGAAATTTCCTTTAAATTACTGACCACCTAATAAAAAGAATTCTCTTGAATTTTTGCAATACTAATGTCTGTAGATACACCATAAGATGTGTGGAAGTGAGAAAGTGGCAATTTTTCCATTGGGAACTGACTTCTCTAAACACAGTAACCTTAGAGGTTTTTGTGGAGTATTCTCCTTTTAAGTAACTTTGATGCTTTTACTTTGGTAAGCCAATGCTTCTAAATCTGCTGTCTCCTTAAGTATACTTTTTGATGTCTATTTTCTTTTCCAAATGCTTTTGTTAAATTTTCTTTGAAATCACTCATATTTTAGTGTTAGCGTTAGTCGCTCAGTCATGTCTGACTCTTTGTGACCCTATGGACTGCAGTCCACCAGGTTCCTCTGTCAATGAGATTTTTCAGGCAAGGATACTGGAGTGGGTTGCCATTTCCTTCTCCAGGGGATCTTCCCAACCCAGGGATCGAACATGGGTCTCCTGCACTGCAGGCAGATTCTTTATTGTCCACAATTTTCCAGTTAACAGCCATAATATGAGACAAAGCACATGTTGAATAAAATGGATCTTATTACTAATAAGTACAATGGGTGATAGAGTGAAATTAAGACTTATAAGTGGACTTATAAGGAATATTTTGAGAATAGCTATGATACTTATAAATTAGAATCAATGCTACCTCTTAAGAATTCACTTAATTCTTTTTAATACCTACTTGAATTTCTGCAGAAATTGTTTCAATCCAGTCATCTACAGTCTTTTTGATCCGAATCTTCTCTGATATCTCCCTACAAAAGAGAAAAAAGAATTTTCTTAGATTAACATTAAAGGTTCTAAGAACAGATCTCCTATCTAGCTTTGAATCTATTGTGTAGCCCAATAGCCTTCATTTGAAAAAGAAAAGCCAGTGTTATTAGTTTCATCAAATGTTTCAAGGATGCCTGCAAAGCATATGTAGATTTCAGTAAATATGTACCAAAAAGAGAAAAAAAAAATTAAAGGGAAAATTAACACCTGTGAAAAATAATAGCAGCATACATATAACCAAATTCCAACTTTATAATATGCCCACGCTATCAAAGGCAATGAAGAATCTTTTCTAAACATCAAAATACATTAAAGCAAAGGGAAGTGCTTAGAAAAAAAATGAAGAGAGCCTGTAAACTGGCAGTTTCATAAAAATCCTTGGGACCCAACATGCTGTCCTACCTGTTGTTGGATAGAGCATTGATAAATGAATACATGGCAGCTCCATCCTTTGCATGAATTATAGCTTCCAGATTCTCTTCAAGTACTTTTTTATTATTTTGTACTCCTCTTAAAATCTTCTCAGCATCTTTCAATACAGAACTTGTATTTGTTATTTGAAGCTTAATGGAATTCTGTGGAAGATCTGCAAGCCCTGACATCTGTGATTCTTTCAACTTAAAAGATAAAAAGGCAAGAATATCAATATGTAAAACTTATATTTTGATCCACATAAGAGCTGTTAGTATAGTTTGGGGCATATACTACACCAGTCTAAGGAATGAATTTGTCAAATTAAAGAGCTATAACAGAATACTTGGCAAATAAAGTTTCTTTCCATTTAGATGTATACTGTGAATGTTCAGTGAAATGGGGCTGGGAAGCCCATAGTAGTTCAGTGGCCTATAAAAGCTCTATCTGGTGAAGAAAGCGAAACAAATTAACAGCAAGTTGGCTCTGGGTAGGCAGGGCAGACAATGTGAACTGGATAAACAAGGGCCATTCACATTCCCCTTCTGCCTTCCTTCCTCTCCAGCAGAAGCTTGAGAGTGACAGCTGGCCATGTGGCTCACTCTTAGGCAAGGAGTAGGAAGTAGAAATCTCCTGCAGAGGCCTTTTGGAAAAGTTCTGCAAGGGAAACAAGCTGGGCTGACGTGTCTTTCAGTGCTCTGTCTTCATCCTCCTCCTGCTTTGTCTTGGCAACTTTATTTCTTCATAATTTTTACCTTTGCTCATCATTAATTTCAAGATTTTGTTTGCACTTTACCTGGAGTATGCTATTCAGTTCTTTCCTCTTTTGATCAAGTTCATGAAGAATATCATCAGACTTCTGCACAGTCACTTTAGCTGTTTCCAGTTCTTCATAGGAAGGAAATCTTTGAGTGGCTATAGTATCACTGCTGAAAAAGATTTCAAAGTAGTTTTTTAAACTGCCATAAATTCAGTAAACATTTGATGATATAAATCTTGATACATTCTTAGTTATATGAATTCTAAACGGGTCCTATTAAAATTGTACAAAGAATCAGTCAATTATGTGGTTAAATATACAAAACACAAAAATTGCAAGAAACAAATTACTCTGACCAGATTGGTTTAAGAATAGTAGGAAAAGAGCAGAAAATGGTTTTGCTTTGAAGAAACGAATGCACAGAAGCACTTCTAGAATGATAGAGTAATAATCCAAAAATCTACTCCTGAATAAAAGCAAACAAAACACTAGCAAAAATGGTCAAATCAGCTTTTTCAGAATGGTGGAAATTAAACAAAAGCTTGTAGGAACACTTACTTAACAAAAATGGCGGACAAGAACAGCAAGCTCTATGGTATTTTAAATTGCTCTATTCCCAGAGGCCTTTCCCCAACTCTGAGTAGCTTTGAAAATCAACAGCCTCATCATAACTGTAGCTGTGAAAACTGACAGCCTCACAGCCACTAAAAGTGTGGAAAAAGTGTTAAGCTCCTCAAAAAAGTCATATTCACAAGGTTTCTCCTTAAATCTGACTCAGTGAGAAATCCCATCCCAGGGTCATTTTTTGAAAACAGGGGCAACTGCTTAACATCTTAGCTGCCAGAGGGAATCATATCAGTTAAGGCAAACAAGAGGGTAGACAATAAGCCAAAAACTTGGGGAAGGAGATGTCCAGGATGGAGTTGTTTGTTTTTTTAATTTTTGGTCTCAAAGGTCCAAGCCACACCCCCTGCACTGGAAGGTGGAGTCTTAACCACTAAATTGCCTGGCAAGTCCCCACCATGGAGTCTGAAAAGCTCCGAAACACTACTGGGGCTCTAAAAGGTCACACGCATGAACAGGGCTCTATGCATGCAAAAGATTGACCTAAGAAGGGCATAATCTTTCACATCTGGCTGACCATGAACTCTTTACGAGTAGGAAGTTAGGATTAAGATAGGCTTACAAATTGCTGGAGCACTGAAGGTGTTCCCAGTGTATACACACACACACACACACACACACACACACACACACACACACACACACACACACACACACACACACAGCCCCCCAGCAAAGAGCAAGACTTATTCATTCAAAATAGTTAAGGAAATCTTCTAATCATTAGCTGACTTAGCTAACCAAATGGAGACTTGCTACACATAATAAAGAATAAAAATTATAGAATTAGTACAGGAAAATCATTAAACACCAACAACAAGAACAACAACAACCAGCAATAACAACAAACCCTGGTGGGAGGGTTGGATTTGATGGAAGAATCTAATTTCCAGAACTGGCCCATTAAATTATTTTAAATGTCTAATTTTCAACAAAAGGTTGTGAGATACAAAGAAATAAGAAATATATCTCAGACACAGGAAAAAGAATATCAGTAGGAACTATCCTTGAGGAACTCCAAATATTGGACTTAACTAGAGAAAGACATAAATTAGCTACTATAATTAGAGAAAAGTATCAGTTCCAGAGTTGAGAAGATCTCCTGGAGGACAGCATGGCAACCCACTCTAGTACTCTTGCCTGGGAAATCCCATGGATAGAGGAGCCTGGCAGGCTACAGTCCATGAGGTTGCAAAGAGTCAGACACAACTGAGTGACTAACATTTTCACTCTTCAAAAGAATGAAAGGACTGATGCTGAAGCTGAAGCTCCAATACTTTGGCCAACTGATGCAAAGAGCCAACTCACTGGAAAAGACCCTGATGCTGGGAAAGACTGAAGGCAAAAGGAGAAGGAGGGTGGCAGAGGATGAGATGGTTAGATACACTGACTCAATGGACATAAATGTGAGCCAACTCCAGGAGATAGTGAAGGACAGAGAAGCCTGGTGTGCAGGAGTCCATGGGGTTGCAGTAAGTCAGACATGACTTAGAGACTGAACAACTACAACAAATATAATAATGAAGTCTTGGGAATTCCCTGGTTGTCCAGTGGTAAGGACTCCATGCTGTCACCACTCGTACTTTCCAGAGGTCAGGACTCCATGCTGAGGGCCTGGGTTCAATCTCTGGTCAGGGAACAGCCATGGAGCAAGACCAGAATAAATAAATAAATAAGAATGAAGTCTCATCAAACAAACAATACCAAAAAAAGATACAAGCTACTGGACTTCTGTGCTAGTACAGTGGATAAGAATCTGCCTGCCACTGTGGAGGACGTGAGTTCCATTCCTGGTCTGGGAAAATTCCATATGCCACGACGCAACTAAAGCTCATGCACTACAACCACTGAGCCCATGTGCCATACAGCCCACATGCCACAACCACTGAGCCCACATACAGAGACCATCCTCTGCAACAAGAGAAGATACAATGAGAAGCCTGTGCACTGCAACAAAGAGCAGGCCCCACTTACCACAACTAGAGAAAGCCCACAAGCAGCAACAAAGACCCAGCACAACCAAAAACAAATAATTTTTTAAGCTATTTTTTTTAAAAAAAAGAGAAATTCTGGAGTTGAAAACTGCAGCAACTGAAATGTAAAATTCACCTGACAGGTTAAACTACATATTCAAATTGGTAAGAGAAAGAATCAGCAAATTTAAAGACAGGTTAATTGAGATTATCCAATTTGAGGAACAGGCTTCCCAAGTAGTACTAGTGGTAAAGAATCTGCCTGCCAATGCCAGAGATGCAAGCAACTTGGCTTTGATCTCTGTGTCGGAAAGATCCCCTGGAGTAGGAAATGGCAACCCACTCTACTATTCTTGCCTGGAAATTCCATGGACAGAGGAGCCCGGTGGGCTATAGTCTATGGGGCAGCAAAGAGTTAGGCGTGACTAAGCGACTGAGCACAGTTTGAAGAACAGAGCAAAAAAAGAACAAAAAACACTAAAATCCTTAAGACCTGTCAGATACCATCAAGCATACCAACAAACAGCATAGCCCAAGGAGAAAAAAAAAAGGTCATGTGTACTATTTAACTGTGTACAAAAATAACGGCCAAAAAATTCCCCAACTTAATGAATGTTAATTCACTCATCCAAGAAGATCAACAAAATTTTAGGAGGATGAACTCAAAGAGATCCACCTTTGGACACATCAAACTGTCAAAACCCTAAGACAAAGAGAGAATCCTTAAAGATAAAAGTGATTCATTAAATACAAAGTATCCTTAGTAATATTACTCTTTATAGCATCATACATTCTTCTATCACCAGGACCATCCACAACTGGGTGTTGTTTTTGCTTTGGCCTCCACCCCTTCATTCTTTCTGAAGTTATTTCACCACTGATCTCCAGTAGCATATTGGGCACCTACCGACCTGGGGAGTTCATCTTTCAGTGTCCTATCTTTTTGCCTTTTCATACTATTCATGAGGTTCTCAAAGGAACAATATTGAAGTGGCTTGCCATTTCCTTCTCTAGTGGACCACATTCTGTCAGACCTTTCCACCGTGATCCGTCCATCTTGGGTGGCCCCACACGGCATGGCTTAGTTTCATTGAGTTAGACAAGGCTATGGTCCGTGTGATCAGATTGGCTAGATGTCTGTGATTGTGCTTTCCGTCTGTCTGCCCTCTGATGCCCTCTCTCAGTGCTTAATGCCTTACTTGGATCATCGAAAAAGCAAGAGAGTTCCAGAGAAACATCTATTTCTGCTTTATTGACTATGCCAAAGCCTTTGACTGTGTGGATCACAATCAACTGTGGAAAATTCTTAAAGAGACGGGAATACCAGACTACCTGACCTGCCTCCTGAGAGATCTGTATGCAGACCAGGAAGCAAGTTAGAACTGGACATGGAACAACAGACTGGTTCCAAATAGGAAAAGGAGTACGTAAAGGCTGTATACTGTCATCTTACTTATTTAACTTATATGCAGAGTATATCATGACAAACACTGGGCTGGAGGAAGCACAGCTGAAATCAAGATTGCCGGGAGAAATATCAATAACCTGAGATATGCAGATGACACTACCCTTATGGGAGAAAATGAAGAAGGACTAAAGAGCCTCTTGATGAAAGTGAAAGAGGAGAGTGAAAAAGTTGGTTTAAAGCTCAACATTCAGAAAATGAAGATCATGGCATCTGGTCCCATCACTTCATGGGAAATATATGGGGAAACAGTGGAAACAGTGGCTGGCTTTATTTTCCAGGGCTCCAAAATCACTGCAGATAGTGACTACAGCCATGAAATTAAAAGACGCTTACTCCTTGGAAGAAAAGTTATGACCAACCTAGATAGTATATTCAAAAGCAGAGACATTACTTTGCTGACTAAGGTCCGTCTAGTCAAGGCTATGGTTTTTCCAGTGATCATGTATGGATGTGAGAACTGGACTGTGAAGAAGGCTGAGCGCCAAAGAATTGATGCTTTTGAACTGCGGTGTTGGAGAAGACTCTTGAGAGTCCCTTGGACTGCAAGGAGATCCAACCTGTCCATTCTAAAGGAGATCAGCCCTGGGCGTTCACTGGAAGGACTGATCCTGAAGCTGAAACTCCAATATTTTGGCCACTTGATGTGAAGATCTGACTCACTGGAAAAGACCCTGATGCTGGAAAAGATTGAGGGCAAGAGGAGAAGGGGACGATAAGAGGATAGATGGTTGGATGGCATCACTTGGACATGGGATTGGGTAGATTCTGGGAGTTAGTGATGGACAGCAAGGGCTGGGGTGCTGCAGTTCATGGGTTTGCAAAGAGTCAGACATGACTGAGCAACTGAACTGAACTGATCCTTAGTAAGATTAACAGTATATTTCTCATCAGAAATCATGAAATCTAAAAGGCAGTAAAATAATATATTCAAAGCACTAAAAGGAAAAGAGTACCAAGCAAAAATTCTACATCCAGTAAAACTATGCTTCAAAGATAGAAATTATGACATTTCCAGATAAATAAAACAGAGAGCATTCATCACTAGCAGATCTACCCTATAGTAAATACTAAAACGAGTCCCTTAGGGTGAAATAAAAGGACATTATGCACTAACTCAAATCCACATGAAGCAAAGAGTATGGGTGAAAATTAACTGTATCAGTTCAGTTCAATTCAGTCACTCAGTCATGTCCGACTCTTTGTGACCCCATGAATCACAGCACCCCAGGTCTCTCTGTCCATCACCAACTCCTGGAGCTCACTCAGACTCATGTCCATCGAGTCAGTGATGACATTCAACCATCTCATCCTCTGTCGTCCCCTTCTCCTCCTGCCCCCAATCCCTCCCAACATCAGAGTCTTTTCCAACGAGTCAACCCTTCACCTGAGGTGGCCAAAGTACCAGAGTTTCAGCTTTAGCATCATTCCTTCCATAGGTAAATATAAAAAACAGTATTAAGTTATTTGTTTATAACTCTCTCCTTCTATCTGATATAAAAGACAACTATGTAAAACAGTAATTATCAAGCTGTGGAGACAAGCTTATAATGTATAAAGATATAATTTATATGATAATAATAGCAGAAAGAAAAGAGGAGAGAGTCAATCTATATTGCAGTAAAGTTTCTGAATCCTACAGACATTAAACTGGTATTAATGCTAACTAGATTGTTTTAAATTAAGATGTTAATTGTAGTTCTTAGGGCAATTACCTGTCTCTTATACACATCTCGACTCTTTGCAAACCCAAAAACTAATACAGTACAGTCCATGGAATTCTCCAGGACAGAATACTGGAGCGGGTGGCCTTCCCCTTCTCCAGGAGATCTTCCCAACCCAGGGATCAAACCCAGGTCTCCTGCATTGCAGGTGGATCCATTACCAGCTGAGCCACAAGGGATCGGCTCATTCAGTTTCATTAAAAGGATTCATTACCACCAAACATTTTTTCATATAATATTTGTTAAATATGATGATGATAATACTGACCTAGGTGAATCAGTTTTAATACACAGAGAGCATAGGGACTTTCCTGGTGGTGCAGTGGTTAAGAATTTGCCAGTCAGTGCAAGGGACACAGCTTCCTCCCTGGTCCCCAAGATTCTACATGCTACAGAGCAACTAAACCTGCGCACCTAGAGCCCATTGTCCGCAACAAGAGAAGCCACAGCAGTGAGAAGCCTGTGCCCCGCAACCTGAGACCAGCCCCTGCTCACTGCAGCTAGAGAAGGCCCACAAGGAGCAGCAAAGCCACAGTGCACCCAAAAACACAAAAAAATCTTAGCTCTAGGTTAGTCCCTACACAGACCATCTTCATTGTGTTTAATTAAATTGAGTAACAGAACTGCACTTCTTTGAACCATGTCTGAATTTGTGGATCTAGAAATCCATCTGTTTTCCGTTTCTGGGAAAGCACCAGATAACCTTATCAGTGCAGCCTGACAGATTTATTATTTCCGTTTCCTGACCTACTGCCCAGATACTACTTTTTGATGTACCCTGGAGCTGAATGGGGAGAGTGATTTTTAGCATATATCATGGCAAAGAAATAGAGTTGAAGTTAACATTTTCCTGGGAACTATATTAGGAGCATTTGTCAAGGTAGTGTGGGGTTGATCCTCAGATTTTGTAGGGAGAAAATTAAGAATCTGGAAGTTGTAACCGTGGCTGATAGATCATGAGTCTGTCTCACTGCAATACGGCAAAGGCTGTTCAAAGACTGACACAGGCACAGCAGGGCTTCTGTCCCCTGTGCAGTGATGCCCGTGGCTGCTCTCAGCCCACAAGTGTGATGAGTGTGTACAAGTAATTTGCACTTCCTATGAAGGAGATCAGCACTGGGATTTCTTTGAAAGGAATGCTGAAACTCCAGTACTTTGGCCGCCTCATGCAAAGAGTTGACTC
>SJYC01059006.1:0-68536 GCA_006408675.1 Madoqua kirkii
TTGCCCAGTATCACTAAGAAAAATATTAAAAACAGAGGTCCCACTTCAGTTCATTTGCTGTTTTTTTTAAGTTGCTCAGTTGTGTCTGACTCTCTGAGATCCCATGGACTGTCGCCCACCAGTCACCTCTGTTCATAGGATTTCCCAGGCAAGAATACTGGAGTGGGTTAGGGTTACTATTTCCTTCTCTAGTGGATCTTCCTGACCCAAGAATTAAACTCGTGTCTCCTGCTTGGTGGGCAGATTCTTTACCACTGAGCCACCTGGGAAGTCCACGTGAGGGAATTATAAATCCTAAGTGTGGAAATCTGTTCCTAACTTGAGATAGGTCTAACAAAAGTTGTTGCTTTTGTTTTTAATCACTTAGTTGTGTCCAACTCTTTTGCAACCCCATGGTCTATAGCCCACCAGTCTGCTCTGTCCATGAGATTTCCCAGACAAGAATACTGAAGTGGGGTTGTCATTTCCTTCTCCAGGGGCTCTTCCTGACCCAGATAGCAAACCCATGTCTCCTGCATTGGCAGGCAGATTTTTTACTGCTGACTTCCTGGTAAAGGATCTGCCTGCCAACACAGCAAGATGCATGTTCAATCCCTGGGTCAGGAAGATCCCCGGAGTAGGAAACGGCAACCCTACTCAAGTACTCTGCCTGGAAAATCCCATGGACAGCGGAGCCTGGTGGGCTACAGTCTATGGGGTCACAAAGTGTTGAACATGACTAAGCACAGCACAGTGAAAGAGTCACCAGGAAAACCCCTAATAAAAGCAGTGTCTGCTAATTGTAATTGCTTTATTACCTGTATGACATGAAAGCGCCATATTTTCTTTTCCTTCTATAGGATTTTCCCTCTTTGATATTTTATCATCCTTTGAAACAGGAACAGGAGCAAATCTTCGAGGTGCTGGCGTCTCCAAAGGAGATTTCTGTTTATCAAAACTTGTATCTTCAACCTCTCTTGAAGATGCTTCAACAGAAAATTAAGAAAATAATAAATTTAACTTACTTACAAATTTTTTTAAATTATAATATTACTCTTTTCATGTTTTAAAAATAAAACCAAAATTATATAGGATATTCAAGTTATTAACAAATATATAGAAATAACTTCATCCTCACTAGAAATCAAAGAATATAAACTATAAATACTTTATACTTAAACCTAATAAGTAAGAAAAAAATATGACCAATATTCAGTGCTACTTAAGTTGTGATGAAAATGGCAAAGCCAGACACTACTCGTGGCAATGAAAACTGATAAGGCCATCTGGTACTAAGTATGTGTGCTTAGTCATCCAGTCGTGTCTGACTCTTTGTGACTCCATAGACTGTAGCCCGCCAGGCGCCTCTGTCCACAGGGATTCTCCAGGCAAGAATATTGGAGTGAGTTGCCATGCCCTCTTCCAGCAGATCTTCCCAATGCAGGGATTGATCCCAGGTCTCCCACACTGCAGGCAGATTCTTTACTAGCTGAGCCACCAGGGAAGCCCAGTACTAAGTACAGCAAGTCTCAAAATTTTTATACACTTTGATCTAGAGATCTCACTTTCTTGAGCACAAAACACATTGTTGCTATTGTTCAGCTGACCCAGGGATCCAACAGGTGTCTCTTGCACTGGCAGGTGATTCTTTACCACTGAGTCATTCTTTACCACTGAGCTACCAGGAAATCCCCCAAAACTGACAACTATAAACAGTGAGCATGGAAACCTGAGTTCCTGCTACAGCTCTGACACGCCCACTTCAAGCCAGGTGACCTAGAGCAGGCAGTCATAAACCTTTTGTGCTCCATTTTCTTCCCTTTACAACTTAAAAAATGACTCACATTACTTCACAAAAGTTTAAGACCCACACATTTGTGGGAGACATAAAGCCACTTGCAAGCATAAGGAGCCTTTAATATGTCTGTAATATAACAATGTCCTAACAAATCAAATGTCAGGAATAATGTACTACATGGATCTTATATATCACTAAAGGGATAGGCTCTTGATTTTCATCAGTTTATTATTTAAATATCAGTAACTTGGAGATACATTTATTGATAAGAGTTTAAATTCCAAAGGTTTAACACAAATAAGTTGTGTATTCCTTTGTTATTATACAGAGATTTTTAAAATTTCATTAAAACAGACTTGTATTACTCCTTGAAAATATTTAAGAAATAGTTTCTAATTGTACTCAGGTGGTTTCTCCCCTGACAGAATGAAGACAGACAGTAAATACGCAGTTCGTCAGAGCACTGGTGAACTGCTGACAAGCAGCTTCCATGCTGTGTACATGTGTGTATGCTGGTGGCTCAGTCATGTATGACTCTTTGTACCCTGAGACTGTAGCCCTCCAGACTCCTCTGTCCATGGAAATCTCCAGGCAAGAATATTGGAATGGGATGGCATTTCCTTCTCCAGGAGATCTTCCCAACCCAGGGATCGAACTCAGGTCTGCTAGATAAGTAAAACTTTTCTAAATTTATGTAGAAATGCTTCTGACAGTTTATGAAAGTTATTAATTAAAACCATTAAATAGGACATGATCCATAATTTGGCTGAACAAATTTCAAAATAATCTAGAAATTGCTGGGCTGAAAAAAAAATCCTTAATTTTATAAAATAAAGAGTCTCTTATAACTTAGTAAATAAGTTTTCTGCTTACAAACTGCAAAGAACATTCATAGCTGGCATCTTTTATTCACACAGAACTACATATTTTTACCTTGCTTGGAAGTAAAGACATTATGTGAAGACAGATTACTGCTACCAAAATTCAAATGGTCTGGTTTTACAGAATACTTTTCCACTGTTCTAGGAGGAGGTACAATAACAGGCTGAAAACTGCTAGTCTTGAGTGCAGCACTGATGAAATGAGTCTAGAAAACATAAAATAACTTTGTTTATTTCAAATATCACCTGAAAGATGACAAAAATACCTTGAAATTTATTAGAGGACTTGAAAACAATCTACTAGATTTAATAGATAATAACAATATAAACATTACATGCAACCACTCACTGCAGGAGCAATGCTACTGGAAAGACACAGTAACACAAAGACTTGGGTACATCTGGCTCTACAGTGTGGCCCTGGTCATTTGTTCTAAACCTCAGTTTCTTCCTTTTCACCTCAGCGATGGCTCATCAGACGCTCCTGATGGCTCAGGAAACACTGAGACACTACTGTCTCCTAGAGACACTCTCTCTAGGAGAAAACCAGGAGAAAGGGACCCTAGCCCTTGACCTCTACTTAAACCAGAGAATTTAAAACCAAAACATCTCATCTTTTAAATACCGATGATAAGATTTTACTTAAAGGTTTAGAAACCATTGGTAGAAAGCACTAAAATAAAACCACAGCTTTGCATAGTAGCAGCAGTAAAATATTCATTTCCATATAAATGGAAAACACAGTGACAACACAGTTTTTAACACTATTTATTAAAATATCTGAAATGTACACATAACTAATAAAACTGATTTTAAAAGAGCCTTATGCTAGGCAAAAAAACAAAACAAAACAAAAAGAATTCTGAAAAGAATTTTACAGAATTCTTAAAAGTGTGTTGAGATCCCTCTATATAAAACGGATGGATTCAAAGAATCTCATTTCATTAAGCACTAACTGAACTATAAAAATACTTTACATGTCATAAGTTCAATTTTCTCTGTAGTTATAAATTCCACAAACAAGATGTCTGAAATTAGCAAAGGATTTCATTCCTCAAAAATGATAAAGTTAATAAATTATGTGTTTATTTATGGAAAGATACAGAAAGGCATTTAGAACTATGTTAAAAAAGAAATCAATATGCTTTTCAAATGTGTAATCTCATTCTATCCTGAACAAAAAAATAAAATTGTTTTCTAGGTAAAGAAATCAAGGCTCAGAGAAGCAAAGATTTCTGTAGACTTGGGACCAGCACTCTGATAGACCCATTCCTGGTCTCTCCAGATGACATGCTACACACTCACTTTAGCAGTGTACAGAGTACTTACTAAAACTTTATTTTATATGCCATAATCATGCAAACTAAAATAATATCAATCACATCAAGATTTCAAGACAAACCCTATTAGGAAGTCTTAAAAATTATAGGATATTACAGTTCACTCTACGATCTTATACTGAGCTATAATAAGCTTATTTTTGTATATTCTTCTTAATGCTCTATTTTAGTTGAATCTTTAAAAGTTTTTAAGGAGTACTAGGAGTGTGTGCTTAGTTCTGTCCAACTCTTTGGGACCCTATGGACTATAGCCCACCAGGTTCCTCTCTCCATGGGATTTTCCAGGCAAGAATACTTGAGTGGGTTGCCATTTCCTACTTCAGGGTATCTTCCAAACCCAGGGATCAAACCCACTGACATCACCTGGGAAATTCAAGTTGCACAGTAATAGGGGGTGGAGGAGGCGGGGGGTAGGGGTAGGGCTAAATTAAAAACAATGCATTTACAATGCTGGTCAGTCACTCTTTCTAAAAAATCTTTTTTAAAAAATCTGAGTACCTGAGTGCTGGGTACTATCCAAGGACTTGGAAATTTCAAAATAAATACACTATACTATTACCTGTCTGTGAGGATAACTCTCTTTATAACAGCCCTGTGCCTCATTCAAAAGGCATAAGAATGTTCATTCTTTTTAACTAGGTAAATGTAGAAGCAAATATGTATACTAGGTGATTTTCATCCAAGGGTGTGTATCAGAATCACTAGAGAGCTTTCAAGGATTTCCAGGCCTATATTAGACCTGCTATTTCAGAATTTCTGACCGGTACAAGCATGTGTATTTTTATAAAGCTCTCCGTGTGATTCTGAAGCATTTTGCCAGGCTAAGAACCATTGATATAAACAGAAAATTGCAATGCAATATAAGCCCTTTTAAAATGCCATGAAAAGAAATATCACAAAAGAAGGAAAAAAACAATTTTGAGGAGAGGTCTCATAAAGCTAGACACCTGAACAAGAAACATACAGAGTTCTTTTCTGCATAAAAAAAAAAATAACTTCATCCTCACTAGAAATCAAAGAATATAAACTATAAATACTTTATACTTAAACCTAATAAGTAAGAAAAAAATATGACCAATATTCAGTGCTACTTAAGTTGTGATGAAAATGGCAAAGCCAGACACTACTCGTGGCAATGAAAACTGATAAGGCCATCTGGTACTAAGTATGTGTGCTTAGTCATCCAGTCGTGTCTGACTCTTTGTGACTCCATAGACTGTAGCCCGCCAGGCGCCTCTGTCCACAGGGATTCTCCAGGCAAGAATATTGGAGTGAGTTGCCATGCCCTCTTCCAGCAGATCTTCCCAATGCAGGGATTGATCCCAGGTCTCCCACACTGCAGGCAGATTCTTTACTAGCTGAGCCACCAGGGAAGCCCAGTACTAAGTACAGCAAGTCTCAAAATTTTTATACACTTTGATCTAGAGATCTCACTTTCTTGAGCACAAAACACATTGTTGCTATTGTTCAGCTGACCCAGGGATCCAACAGGTGTCTCTTGCACTGGCAGGTGATTCTTTACCACTGAGTCATTCTTTACCACTGAGCTACCAGGAAATCCCCCAAAACTGACAACTATAAACAGTGAGCATGGAAACCTGAGTTCCTGCTACAGCTCTGACACGCCCACTTCAAGCCAGGTGACCTAGAGCAGGCAGTCATAAACCTTTTGTGCTCCATTTTCTTCCCTTTACAACTTAAAAAATGACTCACATTACTTCACAAAAGTTTAAGACCCACACATTTGTGGGAGACATAAAGCCACTTGCAAGCATAAGGAGCCTTTAATATGTCTGTAATATAACAATGTCCTAACAAATCAAATGTCAGGAATAATGTACTACATGGATCTTATATATCACTAAAGGGATAGGCTCTTGATTTTCATCAGTTTATTATTTAAATATCAGTAACTTGGAGATACATTTATTGATAAGAGTTTAAATTCCAAAGGTTAACACAAATAAGTTGTGTATTCCTTTGTTATTATACAGAGATTTTTAAAATTTCATTAAAACAGACTTGTATTACTCCTTGAAAATATTTAAGAAATAGTTTCTAATTGTACTCAGGTGGTTTCTCCCCTGACAGAATGAAGACAGACAGTAAATACGCAGTTCGTCAGAGCACTGGTGAACTGCTGACAAGCAGCTTCCATGCTGTGTACATGTGTGTATGCTGGTGGCTCAGTCATGTATGACTCTTTGTACCCTGAGACTGTAGCCCTCCAGACTCCTCTGTCCATGGAAATCTCCAGGCAAGAATATTGGAATGGGATGGCATTTCCTTCTCCAGGAGATCTTCCCAACCCAGGGATCGAACTCAGGTCTGCTAGATAAGTAAAACTTTTCTAAATTTATGTAGAAATGCTTCTGACAGTTTATGAAAGTTATTAATTAAAACCATTAAATAGGACATGATCCATAATTTGGCTGAACAAATTTCAAAATAATCTAGAAATTGCTGGGCTGAAAAAAAAATCCTTAATTTTATAAAATAAAGAGTCTCTTATAACTTAGTAAATAAGTTTTCTGCTTACAAACTGCAAAGAACATTCATAGCTGGCATCTTTTATTCACACAGAACTACATATTTTTACCTTGCTTGGAAGTAAAGACATTATGTGAAGACAGATTACTGCTACCAAAATTCAAATGGTCTGGTTTTACAGAATACTTTTCCACTGTTCTAGGAGGAGGTACAATAACAGGCTGAAAACTGCTAGTTTTGAGTGCAGCACTGATGAAATGAGTCTAGAAAACATAAAATAACTTTGTTTATTTCAAATATCACCTGAAAGATGACAAAAATACCTTGAAATTTATTAGAGGACTTGAAAACAATCTACTAGATTTAATAGATAATAACAATATAAACATTACATGCAACCACTCACTGCAGGAGCAATGCTACTGGAAAGACACAGTAACACAAAGACTTGGGTACATCTGGCTCTACAGTGTGGCCCTGGTCATTTGTTCTAAACCTCAGTTTCTTCCTTTTCACCTCAGCGATGGCTCATCAGACGCTCCTGATGGCTCAGGAAACACTGAGACACTACTGTCTCCTAGAGACACTCTCTCTAGGAGAAAACCAGGAGAAAGGGACCCTAGCCCTTGACCTCTACTTAAACCAGAGAATTTAAAACCAAAACATCTCATCTTTTAAATACCGATGATAAGATTTTACTTAAAGGTTTAGAAACCATTGGTAGAAAGCACTAAAATAAAACCACAGCTTTGCATAGTAGCAGCAGTAAAATATTCATTTCCATATAAATGGAAAACACAGTGACAACACAGTTTTTAACACTATTTATTAAAATATCTGAAATGTACACATAACTAATAAAACTGATTTTAAAAGAGCCTTATGCTAGGCAAAAAAACAAAACAAAACAAAAAGAATTCTGAAAAGAATTTTACAGAATTCTTAAAAGTGTGTTGAGATCCCTCTATATAAAACGGATGGATTCAAAGAATCTCATTTCATTAAGCACTAACTGAACTATAAAAATACTTTACATGTCATAAGTTCAATTTTCTCTGTAGTTATAAATTCCACAAACAAGATGTCTGAAATTAGCAAAGGATTTCATTCCTCAAAAATGATAAAGTTAATAAATTATGTGTTTATTTATGGAAAGATACAGAAAGGCATTTAGAACTATGTTAAAAAAGAAATCAATATGCTTTTCAAATGTGTAATCTCATTCTATCCTGAACAAAAAAATAAAATTGTTTTCTAGGTAAAGAAATCAAGGCTCAGAGAAGCAAAGATTTCTGTAGACTTGGGACCAGCACTCTGATAGACCCATTCCTGGTCTCTCCAGATGACATGCTACACACTCACTTTTAGCAGTGTACAGAGTACTTACTAAAACTTTATTTTATATGCCATAATCATGCAAACTAAAATAATATCAATCACATCAAGATTTCAAGACAAACCCTATTAGGAAGTCTTAAAAATTATAGGATATTACAGTTCACTCTACGATCTTATACTGAGCTATAATAAGCTTATTTTTGTATATTCTTCTTAATGCTCTATTTTAGTTGAATCTTTAAAAGTTTTTAAGGAGTACTAGGAGTGTGTGCTTAGTTCTGTCCAACTCTTTGGGACCCTATGGACTATAGCCCACCAGGTTCCTCTCTCCATGGGATTTTCCAGGCAAGAATACTTGAGTGGGTTGCCATTTCCTACTTCAGGGTATCTTCCAAACCCAGGGATCAAACCCACTGACATCACCTGGGAAATTCAAGTTGCACAGTAATAGGGGGTGGAGGAGGCGGGGGGTAGGGGTAGGGCTAAATTAAAAACAATGCATTTACAATGCTGGTCAGTCACTCTTTCTAAAAAATCTTTTTTAAAAAATCTGAGTACCTGAGTGCTGGGTACTATCCAAGGACTTGGAAATTTCAAAATAAATACACTATACTATTACCTGTCTGTGAGGATAACTCTCTTTATAACAGCCCTGTGCCTCATTCAAAAGGCATAAGAATGTTCATTCTTTTTAACTAGGTAAATGTAGAAGCAAATATGTATACTAGGTGATTTTCATCCAAGGGTGCGTATCAGAATCACTAGAGAGCTTTCAAGGATTTCCAGGCCTATATTAGACCTGCTATTTCAGAATTTCTGACCGGTACAAGCATGTGTATTTTTATAAAGCTCTCCGTGTGATTCTGAAGCATTTTGCCAGGCTAAGAACCATTGATATAAACAGAAAATTGCAATGCAATATAAGCCCTTTTAAAATGCCATGAAAAGAAATATCACAAAAGAAGGAAAAAAACAATTTTGAGGAGAGGTCTCATAAAGCTAGACACCTGAACAAGAAACATACAGAGTTCTTTTCTGCATAAAAAAAATGATGAACAAACAAATCATTATTTAAGAACTAAAACTGTTACAATTTAAGGAGACGAACTACTGGAATAATCAGTGAATATCAGCTCAGAAATCCGAGTCATGAAAGGTCACGGTATGCGTGGTCTCTTATTACAGATACCTGAATATCGATTTGCTGTTGTTGCAGCTTTTCGAGATGCCGAATGTGTTGCTCCATAAACACATTCATTTGTTTTTCATGATCGTGACAGTGTAGTGTTTCCTGTTTATTCTGCATGGTTGTCTGCTGCTCTGTAACACGTTGTAACTGTTTATCAGTCTCTTGTAACTTATTGAGTAATTCTGTAACAGAATTAACTTTTGCTTCCAACTCACTCTGCACCTAAAACAAAAATATCCATACATCAAAAACATGCTCAATTATTAGGCAAGTTATATAAAGCGAACTGGTATAGAGAAATTATCAAACCAGCACTTTTACCCTCTACACTTCTGATGCCTCTAAAGCCTTTATTTTTGGAATCACAGGAATAAGGCAGAATAGCTATCCTTAACTAGATCTTTTTTCTCTTAAAAAATACAAAATTTGCCACACAGAATTTTTATTTTGTCAGAAAACTAAGATCACAGCATCTAATCCCATCACTTCATGGCAAATAGATGGGGAAACAGCGGAAACAGTGACAGACTTAACTTTGGGGGACTCCAAAATCACTTCAGATGGTGACTGCAGCCATGAAATTAAAAGATGCTTGCTCCTTGGAAGAAAAGTTATGATCAACCTAGATAGCATATTAAAAAGCAGAGACATTACTTGGCCAACAAAGGTCCATCTAGTCAAAGCTATGGTTTTTCCAGTAGTCATGTATGGATGTGAGAGCTGGACTATAAAGAAAGCTGAAAAAAAAAAAAAAGAAAAAAGCTGAGTGGTGAAGAATTGATGCTTTTGAACTGTGGTGTTGGACAAGACTCTTGAGAATCCCTTGGACTGCAAGGAGATTCAACCAGTTCATCCTAAAAGAAATCAGTCCTGAATATTCATTGGAAGAACTGATGCTAAAGCTGAAACTCCAATATTTTGGCCACCTGATGCGAAGAACTGACTCATTGGAAAAGATCCTGATGCTGGGAAAGATTGAGGGCAGGAGGAAAAGGGGATGACAGAGGATGAGATGGTTGGATGGCATCACCAACTCAACGGACATAAGTCTGAGTAAACTCCGGGAGTTGGTGATGGACAGGAAGGCCTGGCATGCTGCAGTCCATGGGGTCGTAGAGTCGGACACAACTGAGAGACTGAACTGAATTTGGTCAGTAATCTTGGCTCTCCCACCTGTTAGCTCTAAGACCCGATGCTGACTCTGATCTGTTTTTCAATCTTCTCAGTTACAAATGGAGGGTTCTGCATATATGATCTGTAGGGTCAATTCTAGCTCTAAAATAAGGATGTCCAGCCATCCTAGCTACCCAAGACTGAGTGGCTCCCAAGATAAGATACTCCACTGCTAAAATGAAGGAATCCAGGATTTTCTAGCAGTAATACAGGATGAGAGTTAAGTCTCATAACTTCTGAGAAATAATACATAACCACAGAGAACAACGAGAAAGTCCCTAGTCAACGGCTGGACACAACAATTACAAAGCCAATGTCTGGTACATTTTACAAAGAAGCTACGACTATCTAGGAAGAAACGGATATACTTTTATCAGTGGAGCTGCTGTTGCAATGGCGGCGGCAGTTGCTGCAGCCACAGTTGTAGCTGAATCAATTCCACTGGGTGAAATTCTATTCTCCTGGGTAACAGGGTCCTTCTCTGTGCCTGCATCTTCTAAAAGCTGTACCTTCACCTCCTTAGAAACAGGCATGCTTTGAGCTCTGGAAATAAAAAAGGAAAAAAGTCTATTCAGTAAGCTATACTGAACCATTAGGAAAAATACCTACAAGTGGCAATCTGCTGCACGTGAATTTTCTTGATTTTTTTAAAAAAGATAAGTTCCTATTTTTTGCTATTAGCATATCAGGCATTTGGTTAGTGAAATCTATTAAGGCTCAGGTCACCACACACTAAGAAAATTAAAAGATAATTTCCAGAAGGCACTGATATGTCAGAAAATATGACTTATACATACGAAAAAGACATGGGTACAATTACAATGATTTATAGTCTAGAAGCACAAATCTGGGACTTTCCTGGTGGCCCAGTGGTTAAGAATCTACCCGCCAATGAAGGGGACCAGGTTCAATCCCTGTCTGGAAGGATCCCATTTGTCATGGAATAACTAAGGCCATGCGCCACATCTGCTGACGCCCGCATGCACAGAGCTCATGCTCCTCCATAAGAGAAGCCAGCACAATGAGAAGTCCTGGCACCGCAACAAAGAGTGGCATCCACTCACCACAAACAGAGAAGCCCACCTGCAGCAACAAAGACCCAGTGCAACCAAAAATAAATAAAGTTTAAAAAGTTTTTGAAAAGAAGTACAAACTTAGAACATACAGCAAAGGCTCTAAGTATTCAGGTATCAAGTTTCACTCCCAAAGGAAGACAACCTAAGAGGGACTAAAACTGCTGAAAAGAATTTCTAAACTTCTAACTCATTTGGATTTAATAAATGTTACCTAATTTATTAAAATGGGCATAAAATACATTACTAAGCAGTCTGGATTAAAGATGAGTCCAGAAAATACATATTCACAATAAGGCATTTAACTAAACACTTATTAAAAAAAGAAAAAAAGACTGGCCGATTTTGTGTTGTCTTTGGCCTAGAAGAAATTAAAGAAACACTGACAAAATTGAAGAGTGCCTAAGATAAGTCTAAGTAAAATCAGCAGGAACGTGCTTCATCTCCAGGTGCTGGATTTCCACCTTCTGATTTTTAAAGAAGGCACAGAGCTCTTAAACTTACTCCTCTTTGATGTTGCCTCATTTCTATTAACAGCATCATTTGTCTCACATTCTCAAAATTTTGAAGTTATCTTAAGTTCTCTACCCTTCAATTAACTTCTCACACCCAACTGAGTCATCGGGTTTTCTCAATTATTTCATCACAATTGCAGGAATCATGTCATGGAATTATAGAGGCAGGGGAACCCAATAGCCCAGCTTTCCTGATTTTCTTCATTTTACAGATGAAGAAAGAAACTGAGGTCCACAGAGATAATGGGATTTACCTGATCACGTCATAGAATCAGTAAGTAGCCAAGTTAAGACCAATGCTCAGAAATCTTCCCATGACATCAGGCTTTTTCTCTCAAAACAGCACTTCTCCCTTTATAATTCTGCTCTAGTACAAAACCATCATCTCTTGCAAACTATTTCATTCTTCTGGTTTCTATTTGCTTAAAAACTTTGCATACAGGTTTCACCATTCAAAAATCTAAAATCATTCCTTACAGACAACTGAATAGGCTAATTTCCTATTTGGCATTCCGCTTACTGCATCCCCTGGCCCTGCCCCAGGTTCCAACATATACTTTCTGTGTCCTCTCCCCAGTTACACTGCTCTCACTGACTGCACTTCGCTGCTCTCACAGGTGACTCCAGGATTTTTTTCACTCTGTTCTCTCAATCTTCTTCACCCAACTTGCTCTAACCTTCTTCCCAAGATTCAACAAAAGTCTTACCTTTTCAATAAGCCTGTTCTCAGGGACTTCTCTGGTGGTCCAGTGGTTAGGACTCTGAGTTCCCAATGCAGGCAATGTGGGTTCAACCCTAGGAACTAAGATCCTGAATGCCAAATGGCACAGCCAAAAAAATAAATACGCCTGTTCTTATAACACTTCCTCTTGATCTCTCCGTTCATTAATTTCTTTTTATTTACTTTCAATGAGCTTCCTTGATGGGTCAGATGGTAAAGAATCTGCCCACAGTGCAGGAGATCCAGGTTTGATCCCTGGGACAAGAAGATCACTGGAAAAGGGGATATCTGCCTACTCCAGTATTCTTGTCTGGAGAATTCCAAGGACAGAGAAGCCTGGTGAGATACAGTCCATGTGGTCGCACAGAGTCACAAATGACTGAGGGACAAACACAACACTTACTTCCAATACCATACAGTTGAGGCTTGACAGTCAGCCATCCTATGGTTTAAGTGGCTTCTCTTGTGGCTCAGCTGGTAAAGAATCTGCCTGCAGTGCAGGAGACCTGGGTTCAATGCCTGGGTTGGGAAGATCCCCTGAAGAAGGGAAAGGCTACCCACTCTAGTATTCTGGCCTGGAGAATTCCATGGACTGAATAGTCAATGGGGTCACAAAGAGTCATACACAACTGAGCAACTTTCACTTTCACAGAATAGGCATTTAACAAAACTGACATTTTAACAAAATTAACAATGTATCGACTGTTTCCTCTCACAGCTCTAATCATACGTTCCTCCATCTATGTACCTATTCTCTCCCCAGCTAAGCTCTAAGCAACCTGGAGTAGGGGGCTTTTATACAACATAAGCAGTAAGAAAGAGCACAGAGTTGTTGCTAAACATACATTTAGCTGACTGAGTGGTGTACTAAGAAAATATAATTCAGATAATCCCTATCATTTAGAATTTCTGTCTGAAGTCTGAAAGTGATTTATCCTTTAAGATCTCTCATTCTATATTAATACATTAAATTGAGCAACAAGAAAAATAACATTATAAGGCCAGATATCAACTTCTTTAAAGTTTTAAATTTTTTTCCCTATTATCAAACTAATAAATGCTCAATGCAGTAAATGAACACATTCAATATGCCAGCAAATTTGGAAAACTCAGCAGTGGCCACAGGACTGGTAAAGGTCAGTTTTCATTCCAATCCCAAAGAAAGGCAAAGCCAAAGAATGCTCAAACTACGGCACAACTGCACTCATCTCACACGCTAGTGAAGTAATGCTCAAAATTTTCCAAGCCAGGCTTCAGCAATACATGAACCATGAACTTCCTGATGTTCAAGCTGGTTTTAGAAAAGGCAGAGGAACCAGAGATCAAATTGCCAACATCCGCTGGATCATCAAAAAAGTAAGAGAATTTCAGAAAAACATCTATTTCTGCTTTATTGACTATGCCAAAGCCTTTGACTATGTGGATCACAATAAACTCTAGAAAATTCTGCAAGAGATGGGACTACCAGACCACCTGACCTGCCTCCTGAGAAACCTATATGCAGGTCAGGAAGTAACCGTTAGAACTGGACATGGAACAACATGGACTGTTTCCAAATAGGAAAAGGAGTACGTCAAGGCTGTATATTGTCACCCTGCTTATTTAACTTATATACAGAGTACATCATAAGAAATGCTGGGCTGGAAGAAGCACAAGCTGGAATCAAGATTGCTGGGAGAAATATCAATAACCTCATATATACAGATGAAGAGGAACTAAAAAGCCTCTTGATGAAAGTGAAAGAGGAGAGTGAAAAAGTTGGCTTAAAGCTCAACATTCAGAAAACGAAGATCATGGAATCTGGCCCCATCACTTCATGGCGAATAGATGGGGAAACAGTAGATGACTTTATTTTGGGGGGGATTTCAAAATCACTGCAGATGGTGACTGCAGCCATGAAATTAAAAGATGCTTACTCCTTGGAAGGAGGGTTATGACCAACCTAGACAGCATATTGAAAAGCAGAGACATTACTTTGCTGACTAAGGTCCGTCTAGTTAAGGCTATGTTTTTTCCAGTGGTCATGTATGGATGTGAGAGTTGGACTGTGAAGAAAGCTGAGTACCCAAGAATTGATGCTTTTGAACTGTGGTATTGGAGAAGACTCTTGAGAGTCCTTAGGACTGCAAGGAGATCCAACCAGTCCATTCTAAAGGAGATCAGTCCTGGATGTTCATTGGAAGGACTCATGCTAAAGCTGAAACCCCAATACTTTGGCCACCTCATGGGAAGAGTTGACTCATTGGAAAAGACTCTGATGCTGGGAGGGGTTGGGGGCAGGAGGAGAAGGGGACGACAGAGGATCAGATGGCTGGATGGCATCACCGACTCGATGGACATGAGTTTGGGTAAACTCCGGGAGTTGATGATGGACAGGAAGACCTGGAGAGCTGCAATTCATGGGGTCGCAAAGAGTTGGACATGACTGAGCGACTGAACTGAACTGAAGTGTAAAGAACAAGAATAAATGCACATAATTCACCCACTCAGAAGAAACTATTCCATTCCTTTTTGTCTTTTTCTATAACTTTTTAAATTCCTTAATCCTCTGAATTTGGCATCTATATCAATACTACACTGAAACCACTCTTACAAAGGCCATTAATACCTCCTCTTGCTCAATTCAATGGACACTTCTCAATCCTTATCTTTATGTCTGATAGGAAAGCTATCAAACTTAGAACCTCACTTCCTCGGTTTTGTTAAGATGGCACTCTTCGCCTCTGGATAAACTTTCTGAGTGGCACTTAGAAATCACGTTGCTTTCTCTGTACATCTCTTAAAGATTCAGTTTTCTTACAGATCTATCCTAAGCCATCTCTTTTCACTGTCACACTCCCACCAGGCCAATTCAACCACTTTCAGAGCTCAGACTACTATCTACACATAGATAGCTTATATACGTGGGTTTCCAGCTTAGAATCCTTTTGCCAGTTTGACCTCTTTATGGCTTTGTGGATAAGGAATCTGCCTGCAATGGAGAAGAGACCAGAGATGTGGGTCTGATCCCTGGGTTGGGAAGATGCCCTGGAGGAGGGTATGGCAACCCACTCCAGTATTCTTGCCTGGAGAATCCCATGAACAGAAGAGGCTGGCAGGCTACAGTCCATGGGGTCAAAAAGGGTCAGACACGATTGAGTACATGGCACAGAGGTTCAATTTGCTATCAGACATTTTTCACCTGGATGTCTCATAGGTACCTCAAACCCTTGCTGATGTCTAAAGTGAAGTTTATTCACCAACACCTCTCCTTTTCAATGAGTACTATTACTGACTATGCATTTATACAAGCCAAAGATCTGGGATCCATCCTTAGCTCCTTCCTCATGGTCACATCTAAGCATCAATTCCTGTCAATTCTACCTCCAAATTATCTTCCAAACCTGTGCACTCATTTCCAGGCCAGCATGATTCCCACCTTCACATCCCACCAGTTACCAATGGATTCAGAATCAATCTAACCCATCTCTTTCAAAGATCTTCAAAAAGTTCAGTCAACTGATTTCCTAGACTTCAGTCCAGCCCTCTTCTAATCCATTTTTTCCTGAGTGAGCCTTGTAAGAAATATATATCAAACTTTAAAACTTTTAAATGATTTTCCGTTTCTCTTTAAGTCCAAAGTTCTTTGGTGTCGTTCATAACTCTGTTTACCTTCCTGACACAAGAAATGTCATTCTACCCTTGTTCTAGATACTCCACACAGACTCATCATTCCTCAAAGGCTCATTCCAGTCAATTACCTTTTTAATTTTCACAGCTTTACTGCATATTTTAACATCAAATAGGGCAGATTCTCCAGCATTCCATTTTTGTTTCTCCAAAATTAGCTATTCTCCACTGTGTGTATTCAACATGTATGTATTCTTAACAGTATGTGCATACATTCTCAACTGTGTACCCTTTCAAGTAAAGTTTAGAATCACTTTGCCAAATTCAATCTGCCATTCTCAAAAGAAAAAAAGAAAACCAAGTATACTGACTACAGTAAAGTTTCTCTAGAGCCACAATTAGACTATCTTTTAACCCAATATGAGAGTCATTTTTACAGTTCTGACTCATACCATTCTCTATGCTTCAATAACCTTCTCAAAGGCCCTTCCTAGTTTTTCTTTTTCATTTCTGTTTGTTCATCCTGAAACGGAGAGAGACTTACTGTGAACAAGTAGGAGGGGTAGTAGTCACAGCTATTTCTCACTGTCCACTTGTTTATGAACAACTTCTCCCTCTCAGATCTGAGCTCTGACTTGAAGGCAAGTTGATAAAGCCCCTATTGTGGTTGCAAGTAGTCACTTCTACCTGGGGTCAGTTGGATGGAAATGGTAATCAATCTTTCTCCAATGAAGGAGATGTAATCTGAATTTTTAGTTTATGTACAGAATTTGGGAACTGTCCCTCCATCATATCCTTACTTATGCCTTTTCTTATATATTTACAAACTCTAGGATACAATTTACCATTCAAATTCTCCTCCTAATCACCTATTACATACTGGGAACTGGAGGCTGATCAAATGTCAAAAGGAAAAACACCATTAAGCCAAACAACCAGCTGTGAAACTCTGGCTGGCTCAGATCACGCTCCCTGTGGCTTGCTGTGCTGTGCTTAGTCGCTCAGTCATGTCTAGCTCTTTGCGACCCCATGGACTGAAGTCTGCCAGGCTCTTCTGTCCATGTGGATTCTCCAGCAAGAATACTAGAGTGGGTTGCCATGCCCTCTTCCAGGGACTTGTGGTTTAGAGGTAGTATTTACTTTGTCAGTGTTTCCCAAAGTATAATATGTATATTCTGAATAACTATAGGTAAAAAAAGAATAAACTTTACTTTAGTAGTTGTAGAGCTCTGGTCCAGGAGTAGAATATATTTAGTGCAGGAACATAAATCTCATTCCACCTCCACTAATGATTTTTTAAAATATCCCTGGTGATACATTCTTTCAAGTTTAGCACAGTGCTGTTGTCAGGGTTGATTGTGCATTTCATCGGCAGTGAAGATAAAGCTGGAAGGAAGTATTTAAATAGAGTAATAGCCAGTTTTCCTTCACTCCACTCAGATGCTAAGCTTGTCCCTTTCTCAAATCTTAAGCAGAGATTAAGAAAAAGTCTAAATGTCCTTTCTCAGTAAGCAGTATCATGTATGTGGTCCTATAGGTGACCGCCGCTATGAATAGTACAGTGACAGACTACCTGGGTTTGAATTCCAACCCAGTGAATACTTGCTCAGTGACTTCAGGAAAATCAATCCCTCTGTGCCTCAGTTTCCTCATCTATAAGATGGGGATTCTGTACAATTGGGATGGTAATGTAATCTATATTATTGGATTTTGAAAAAATTAAATGAGTTAATGCATACAAAGTGCTTACAACAATACCTCTTCAACAACAACCACAGCAACAATAATAACTGTTAACGACATTGAGTATTTTATACATGCCCAGCATCATGAAAAATGCTTTATACACATTATCACACTTATTTCACATATTGGAAAAAACACAACTTTTTTCCCTAGGTGCAAAGCATAAACAAAGCTGACTGTAAAGAAACACAAGAAATGCCTCGCCTATTTTCTCTAAATGAAACTTACTTTTGTTTTAAAACTGTTCTTAGAGCATCTTTCTGTCCCATTGCGTACTGAGAAATAAAGATGTCATTTGCTGCAAAATAAAAACATAAAAATATACTTTAGATTCCTAGAAATGTATCATATTTTGATAAGCTACTCAAAGGAAAAAATTTTAACTAGAAAATGTTTGGGAATTCAGCAATATGATTTCTCAATTTAAAAAGAAAAGAAACAAATTAAGTGACTTGAGTAATAATAGTCATAACTCAAGACTGTAAGAACAAAATTGTGTAGAAACACTTGGGGCCAAATTAGAGACATCTGTTCAAACTCTAATGAGAACACTGCTTAGCTGAAAACAAAACCAACTACTTTTAAAATGTCTTAAATACATTTTTTTCAAAGCATATTTTTAATCTATTATCTTAGCAAAGACTATTCAGCATTTATAATCAAGTATCAAATACCAAACTATGCAATAGATTGGCATTAATAAAATTACCTTTACCATCACAAATTATTTTCTGGACTTCAGAGATTTCATTAATAGCTTAACTTGGAAGGAAAAGTGAATTAAAAATGAAAACAAGAAAAAACTGTAAGGCTGTTTAATAAATACCTTAAAAAAACAATCAATGAATATTTAAAACTCTAAAATTCTATCCTTACCAAAGAAATTCTTACAAGTGTGCTAAGTCGCTTCAATTGTGTCTGACTCTTTGTGACCCTGTGGACTGTAGCCCACCAGGCTACTCTGTCCATGGGATTCTCCAGGCAAGAATACTTTTTCAGAGGATCTTCTTGACCCAGGGATCAAACCTGCATATCTTATGTCTCCTGTACTAGCAGACAGGTTCTTTACCACCTGCACCACCTTGGAAGCCCAAATTCTTACATATTACAACATAAATGAACCATGAAGACATGCTAAGTGAAATAAATCAGTCACCAAAGGACAAAACTATATATATGATTCCATACATATGGAGATATAATGGAATATATAGCGACAGGAAGCAGAATGGTGGGAAGGGGAATACAGTTAGTATATAATGAGAACAGAGTTTTGGTTGGGGAACTGCATATCTTATGTCTCCTGTACTAGCAGACAGGTTCTTTACCACCTGCACCACCTTGGAAGCCCAAATTCTTACATATTACAACATAAATGAACCATGAAGACATGCTAAGTGAAATAAATCAGTCACCAAAGGACAAAACTATATATATGATTCCATACATATGGAGATATAATGGAATATATAGCGACAGGAAGCAGAATGGTGGGAAGGGGAATACAGTTAGTATATAATAGAACAGAGTTTTGGTTGGGGAAGATGAAAAGTTCTGGAGATGGGACGGTGGTGATAGCTGCACAACATGAATATACCTAATGCCACTTAAAAATGGAAAATTTTACATTATGGGTATTTTACCAAAAAATTAATAAGTCTATCCTTTTACCTTTTTGTCTGTTGTTCTCTTCCATTTTATTCAAAGGCAACACTTGCACTGCAGCATCTCTAGAAAAATCCTTCAGGATATGAAAGGAAGAAATGAAAGGCATAAATCCACTTTATGATTCATTATTTATTAAGTACCATTTTCTAGCTTATGTGACTATTGTGTCCTGAGAGGACACAACTATTTGATTATACACTTAATTCCAGCACTATCATGCTTAGGTACCCTGAAGCTACTCAAAGATGTGTTGAGTGAGTAATGAGCTGTCAGACAAGTGAATGAATCAGAAAATGAACAAGCAAGTATGGTCCTGAAATTCAGATTCAAATCCCAATTTGCTACTTTCTGGAGAGCAACCCAAGTAACATTTCAATGGCAACAGTTAAATGTAAAAATATGATTCACTGTGAGACAAATGTAGTTTATAAGGATGTCCAATGCACGGCACTACACCAGAAATTAATTTTCACAGTATTCTTTGTCACTGAGCTATAATGTAGTCTCGAAAGACTTCTCTATAGAAGATACAAGACATGACAACTACTGCCAAACAGATTTCTGCTCACATGTGTACCCCCAAGACTTTACTTCTAAGATTCTATTCACTGCTAAGACACCATGACATTTTAAGTACTTGGTTCATTTAACATTGCTTCACCTTCCTTAGGAATACATTTTTCCCCCTGCCAAATCATTAAATAGAAAATAAAAAATAGTAAAAGAAAACCGATACAATCTATCTGCTGATAATAGGTGTTAAATTCCTAAAAATAGCCAATGAGATGAACAATACATGGAATGCATCTGGGAAATCAAAGAATTCCCACAAAACAGTATGAAAAAGCACAGCACATAAATATGTATTCACAAGATTTCTCTTTAAAATAGCATGGTCAAGTCAATAGAGAATATAATCTTAGCCCTTACTTATGAAATAAAAATGCAATGCAAAAAGGCTGCAGCTTGTGATCATGGTAAAATGATAAAGAACTAGGTTTGCTCTGTAGGTATATTTTATATTAGACAAATCTACACAAAACAAACTGTTAGCCCGTATTAAATCCAATGGAATCCTGCCTGATGATCTTCCAAAAATCAGCCTTTTATGTTCAATTATACAATAATAACATATCCATACATTTGAGAAATTATTTAAATAATAGAATTAAAATACCATTAATCTTTAAATAAAGCCTCCTCAAAAAAGAAATAAAACACATCAACCCAAAGGCTAGGCACCAAGTACAGTGCACATAATTATACCTTTGTATGATGAATTGTTGACAAAATTAGTAAGTAAATAGCTGCAATACCTGTTTTAGTTTACTTGTTGTTAAATTCACAATATATAGTCAATATTATGACCAGTGGTCAAAGTCTAATTGTGTGACCAAACATAAATATTTTCAGCATTATAAATAAAAAATGACATTAAGATGAGAATTTCATGTTATTAGCTTTTAAACGCCTCTCAAAAAAAAAAAAAAGCACACAAAAGGCTTCAGAACAGTTAGAATAAATTCACGCTTCACTTTTTAAAAATTCTGTTGTTACAGCTCCTTTACCTTTACCTAGCAGTTTGTAAAAATATGTCTTTGGTAAGTGAACTTTAATTAAAAACAAGGCCTAGTGCTAATCTAAATTTTAAAAAGCCTTACTTGACAATACTTAAAATTTTCACATGAGCATAATTAAGAATTCTTTTGCTTACACTTTCTGACACAGTAGGATTTTCTACTGGAGGCTGCTGATAATTTCTGGCAGAAGTTAAGTCTGATGAACCTAACAAAATAAAAGAATCAATTTTAGTGAGTTTTAAATTAGAATGTTTCCTTTAGAAACTGTATAAGCATAATTCAAGAACTATAAATTCCATATTCATGCAAGACCTAAACTGGAAGCCAATCTTCATGCAAAAAGCTTAAAATGTACATATATATATATATATATACACCAATGAAGGTTTTCACATCTGATATTTCGGAAAGTAAGGGCTCAGAACTGACAATCCAATCAGACAAGTATAAAAAGTTATACAACGAGTTACACTATTGAATTAGGACAAACTATGTGTGCAATCACTTGCCAGAAAGAAAACATGCACATGATATAAAAGCCTAATTAAAAAGCAGGCCTAGGTTATGCTGAAACTGCCAAAAGCAGCACTATAAAAACTACTTTATTTATTCTTTTTCACACTTACATTCATTAATCTGATTACCAGTGAAGTGGGTTATCTTTACTTCCAGGGAGCTCAGGCAAGTTAAGTGAATTGGATTACGGATGCCATCAAAAGGCAGATATTGTGCTTTTCTACAATTCCAAACTGTACAGCATTATCCAAACAGAAGATAAAAAGCCAGCCCTACTGGTGAAAAGCTTCCCTGGTGGCTCAGAGGTTAAAGCGTCTGCCTGCAATGCCGGAAACCTGGGTTTGATCCTGGGTTGGGAAGATCCCCTGGAGGAGGGCATGGTAAATCACTCCAGTAGTCATGCCTGGAGAATCCCCACGGACAAGAGGAGCCTGGCAGGCTATAGTCCACAGGGTCACAAAGAGTCGGACATGACTGAACAGCTAAACACAACGCAAAGTGTGGCCCTCCTCCTTTCTGCATTGCATTGTGATTCTTTCATTGACAAAAATAAGATGATGAACATTGCGATGGGATTGAGTCCCCCCTTTTAATTCCTGTGTTTCTTCCATTATTCATTTTCAAGTGTCTTTAATAACAACTAACCAATTGTCTATCCAGTACATTGCATCTGTATCACATAAATAACATATATCATCAGTTGAACGGGGCTGCAAAGAGTTGGACACGACTGAGCAACTTCACCTTCACTGGTGAAAAGCACATCACATTAATTAAGTGTGTCCATCACAGATATGAACAAGAATAGTGTGCCAAGAAAACACGCAAAGAAAAAAAATGAAATGTTTTATTCATTCCATCTATTGAGTATGATTCGATGTAGACTGTTCCTGCCTGGCCATTTTCCCAGGAAAAGGGGTCACTCTTCCAACGACTGTACAAGCGAGAAATATCTTGTATTTAGGAATTTAAACATTAAAAATCCTCTAGGTTTTGAAACACACACACACAAAATGAAATGAAAATAAAGACTAAAGATATACAAAATCGAAAACTGGCTGAAACAATTTGGAATCACATACCACATAATGTTCCATTCAAGCTCTTCCCAGTTCTAACAGGAAGACGTTTATTTGCAGACAACGCTGGAGGAACACGGGATAGTTCATCTTTCAGCAAAGCCAAATTATCTCCCTGATTTGGAGAAACTATCTCACGAAGTCTCCTCGCTGGTACTTTAACCTTTTTTTTCTTTTCCAAGCAAAACTCTGAGCCTTTCATATTACTGGTAACAAACCTAGTCCCACAGTTCTGAACAGAATTTTCTTCTGGGTTCATAAAACTTCAGAACAAAATTTTCACCGCTATGAGGATTTATGGGGGCCGGGGGTAGGGGAGAAAAAATGAGGGAGGAGTATGATAAAGAAAACGTGAATTTCACGTGATTTTGAAACATGCAATCATCAACTTTTACAGAAATCAATGCCTAAACAGACTATCAGCAAAGCTATAAATTTCAATTTGGTATTTGACCGAGGATTGACTTACCCATCAATCCCATATTTACCCATTAATTCCATTCAGTCTATTAATGCACCATGAGAATAAATCTCAAAGTGAGGAGGACAAGAGAACGGCCACATAAGTAATAATAACAATAACACAGAGCACTCCCCTAGAGTACGCCCGGAGAGACGGCAGTACAAAGGAAACCAGATGCGAATGCGAGTTAAAATTTGAGAGGGAGTCAAGCAGGCAAAACGAAATGCTACTAGCTTCCTTAAACCAACGAGTCGTACACACCCCTTCAGAAGCAACACTCCTTCAGACGAAATCATCAGACACCTAAATTCACCCTTCCATGTCTCCCGAAAGGCCAGTATCTGCAGAATCACCAGTCTAACCTGACAACAAGTTCAGTTGCCCGCTGGTCAACACCTACTTCCCTTTAAACCCGCCTTTCAAACACAACACGCATGCGCACCATGAAATCGTCCAAATTCTCCAACCAAAAAGCTAAACACTGTCGGGTGCTTCTCCATCACTCTCCGGGTGGAAACAAACTGCCGGCGTGAAACACTTAAAACGGGTGTGAAATTTTTGTTTTATTAAAGGCAGTAGTACATTGCCCCCACAAAACTTAAAACACTAAATAACACCCGAGTCTCATCCAGGACCTGAAGAACTCCCGACCTTGCTGGTTATACACCATTCTTGTTATTAGGGACTGTTTACCGTAATGCTCCTGGAGACCGTTAGGGACGCGGGATTAAGTAAATTAGTTTTACAAAATGCTTCGACAGATTCGAGTTGATATTGGCGAGAAAGTCAGAAGTATAGAACTTTGTCTAAGAAGAGAGTAAAAAGAATAATTGTCATGGTACTTAAAAATTCATTTACGATACCTACTCTTTCCTTCAGCGTTTCTGACATTATAACGAATCGGCGGCGAAGGGTATAAGAGCATTTGACATCGCCATTCCCACGTGTTCTCTTTCATCCAGCGACTGAGGCGCCCGCCCTGACCCAGACCCTCCGCCCCCTACCCCTCGCGAGTCGACTGGCAGCGCAGCCCCCCAGCCTTTTATGGTGTCGGATGCGAGAGTCTATCCTTAAGTATGGTCTCTTTTCTCTGTCCACAGAATCCCGGGTTTCCAGGCGGGGGGCGGCCGGCAACGCTCGGGGAACGGTGGCAGGGTCTCTGAAGGAGGCCGCCTCTTGTACTTGGGGCTGTTGGGAGCCGCGGAACCGGGCAGCGCGTACCGAGAGCGGGTTTGGGACTTCCCTCGGAACCGTGTCACTGGACGAGAGTCGAAATTCGAGGCTCTAAGCCATCTTCAGATCTAGGGAATCGGAGCCTTGTTTTGGGATAGTGAGTGAGACTGAAAGGCACCCACGCCTTGACCTTGAGCTGACAAGCAGGAGACCCTCCTTTAACTGAAAAATTCTCCCTAGAGAGAATACCAGGGCCAACACACCTTATCTCATCTGCTAATTTTCGAGGATGGATTGCTTAAACGTTTCCCCTTACGCATTACTAAAAGATTTTTAAATGTAACCTGATGTAAAAGTTAAATGAAAAATTTTATTTTTACAACTCAGCTGACTGTTTTGATAGAAGAAATCCTAGAATTAAAAGACAGTAAGAGCTCAGCTTTAGAGAACCTTTTAAATCTCGATGAGTTTCTGTTACTTCAGTTATATTTCCTTTATTAGGCTTTTAGGTAATACCTGTTCACAATTTGTTTTATAATTTACATGAATTAAAACATAAAATGACAGTGTTAGAGCTGTAAGAGACTTGAGATGATTTATCACCCTTATTTTCTAAGTGAAACTTAAATGTGAAAGAAAACGTGACCTTTGCCTTCTACACTCTAAGGTTAATCAGGCACAATTTCCTAAACCTGCTACAAATAATGTAAAGTAAAGGGATATGTCGTAGAGTCCTATTTTATATCAATATAGCAAGTTAGTGCAGATTGGTTTAGATAGCTGAGCTATCAAATAAAGAACAGACAGCCCTGGACAAAAAAAATGGCTCACAAGACTGGTTTCTTCATTTATTTTTGTTGTTAACATTTTACTTACTTGCTTTCTCTTTCAGACATTTTTTTTTTCCTGAACCACTTAAAAGTTGCAGACATCATGACTTTTAACCCTATTTTCTTCAGTATGTATCTCCTTAAGAACATACTTTTACCTAGCCACAATATGATTATCACACCTAACAAAATAACATATTCAAATTTCTCTGACTATCCCCAGAAGTCTTTATTTTTAACTCAAAAGTGCTTTTTTGATTCATGGTCCAAAATTCACAACTCTTTAGTCTTGTATTCTAGAACAACTCTTTCTACTCCTTTTCCTTTATAACTTTAATTGTTAGAGAAGAGCAGTCATCTTATACATTGTCCCACACTGTGGATGTTCCTAATTATTTTCTCATCATCAGCGTCACATCAGACATTTCTGGCAAGAATGCTACATAGGTGGGAGCACACTGGCTTATTAAGGTGGTGACTGACAGATCTCCCAGTGTTAAAGGAAAGTTTTCTTTTTGTGTAACCTGTGAAATGCTTTGATACTACAATGGGTATATCCTGTTTGCCAGTAACGTATCACCCTGTAGTTTTATTATCCATTCATGAATCCTGCTTAAATCACAAGATTTCTAATTACCAGTACCAGTCATGCTGAACCCAAGATTAATTAGAGTGACAGTGGCTAAGGACATCAGAAGAATCACTTATTGTAAACTATGTTTGAACAAAATTAGAAATGTGACTGCAGACATGGTACAAATCTGCATATAATTCTGAAAAGGAGAGGGTATCTCCCCATCACTCCCTAGTTTTCCTTAATATCAGAAATTTCAGAGAATTGTTGGTCCTTGTGTGTTCACCTGAACATACATATTACCTGGAAAAATAGGATATTAAGTATTTTTTAATACATAATAACACATATGCTAAAGAACTATAACCTCAGACTGAGAAAACTAATTTTACTATTGAAAAGGAAGAGGCTTTTCAAAAAATATGATTTAGCCAGAAGAAATTCAGGTTTAATCAAACACTTAGAGCTTAAAGGGGCCTCAGCAGTCATACTGTAATCCTTTCATTTTTCAGGTAAGAAATCAGGCCTTAGTGGAGACATTCAAGCAAAGACTGGACAACTCCTTTTCCAGAACAGAAAGGAAACTCATGCATCAAGAAAGGTTTGAGCTTGATGACTAACATTTCTTTTTACTCTTAAGTTCCCTGGCTTTATATATTTTGACACAAAAATTTCTTAGCATTGTTCTAATCATTCTTAAGACCCTTTCCCTCCCTCTCCAGGTTTAAAGCATATAACCAGAGGTATCACTTTGGTTGGATATTTGCCTCTACAATAACAAACATTTGCTTGTAGTAAAAGGTTTAGGACCAAATAAAAGGGCAGCTCTATTGCTTCTACCTCTTCTCACTATCAGGTGGTTTGTGTGACTTGATCAGTCAGCATAACTAATAATTAACTGCAAAATAGAATGCTGGAAGACTTAGGTCAGGTAAATTTGAAAATATTTATTCACTCAATCATCTCAAATATTTTCTAGGAACAAGTTCCTTCACATAGGTATACCATAATCTTGATACTGGAAAACATATCATTAAATGATTTTAGAGAAAAGGAGATCATAATGTTAACAGTGGTCTTTGAGTACTAGAAACATTTTTTTTTATTTTCCAAATTCCCAAGAAACAGATTTTATTACTGTTGAAGTAAGATAAACTATTTCATTTTGAGGAGATATACTATTAAGGACTGTATATTAGAAGACAGTACCAAGAACAAATAATATTTGGGGGTATTCCTTATCTGTATCTCTTCAAAGACTTCCCAATACAGTGATTTGTCACTATAAATTATATATGAAAGGGGAAGTGATGAGGAGTCAGCACAGTGTTACCAGCTTTTGAAACTGACAGGACATTTAAAGATTTCATACTTTCTGCCTCTCTGACCTCTGCCTGAGAAAGTCACATATGTGAATTTTAAACTGAAGAAATACTGAGGTAGTAATAAAAACTGATTTGGGCATTATAATTTGCAAACTTGTAAATTTAAGTTCTCACAAAACAAAGGTTTCATTTAACACCGATCCACAAAAGTCATTTTACCAGTTTTCAGGCTGCTTTTGGAGTGTAAGCTAAAAGAACTCTAGTTCTGATCATTTGCTAACATTTACCACACTGCATACTGTATCTTATTCTTGGACAGGGAGTAGAAAGCTTGGCAACCTCAAACTTGGAGATTACTGTAGATTCACATACAGTTGTAAGAAAAAAGAAATACCTTGTGCCATTTACTCAGCCTTCCACAATGGTAACATCTTACAAAACTATAGTACAATATCACAGCCAGGATGCTGATATTGATACAATAAAGATGCAGAACATTTCCATTTCAGAAGTCTCACATGTTGCCTTTTTATAGTAACACCTACTTCCCTCCTCCTCCAGCCCGTCCTCAACCCCTGGCAACCACTAATAATTTCTCTATTTCTATAATTTTGTCATTTCAAGAATGTTATATAAATGGAGTCATACAATATATGACCTTCTGGGATTGGCCTTTTTCACTTAGCGTAATTCTCTGAGTTTCATCCAGGCTATTGGTGTATTAGTACCTCATTCCTTTTTATTGCTGAATAGTATTCTATGGTGTGGGTGTATCAGTTTGTTTACTCATCTGCCTGTTGAAGAATATCTGGATTGCTTCCAATTTTTGACTGTTATGAATAAAGTTTCTATAAACATTCATGTGTAGGTTTTTGTGTGAATGTAAGTTTTCATTTCTTTCTGAAAAATGCCCAGAAGTGCAGTTGCTGGGTCATATGATAGTTGTATATTAATTAATTCAACCATGTGATAGGTGTATAATGCTATATATCATTGTGGTTTTGTTTCCCTAATGGCTAACGATGTTGAACATCTTCATGTGCCTATTCATCATCTGTATAATCTTTTTGGTGAAATGTCTTTTGCATATTTTCTAATTGGATTATTTATGTTTTTACTAGAGTCTGCAGGCTTCTTTATGTTGTCTGGTTATTAGTTATCGGTTAGATATGTAGTTTGCTTTCCATGCGAAGGCTAAGAATTCTTTGCCCTAAAGCCCAAAGATTTTCTCCTATCTTTATAAGTTTTCATAGTTTTATGTTCTATATTTAAGTCCCAAATCTATTTTGAGGTAATTTTTGTATAAAGTGAAAGACTTACTTTGAGGTTAAATTTTTTGCATATAGATATACAATATCTATACATATATACATATCGATATTCCAGCACTATTTGTTGAAAAAGCTATCTTCACTTAACTGCTTTTGCACCTTTACCAAAAATCATTTGGTCCTATTTGTGTGACTATTTTTGGTTCTCTGTCCTGTTTCGTTGATCTATGTGTCAGCTTTTCCACCAATATCTACTGTACAATATTAATTACTATAGCTATGTAGTTAAGTCTTGAAATCAAGCAAACTGATTCTTCCTTATTATTTTTTTGAATTTAAGTCCATTTGCCTTCCATATAAATTTAAAAATAATCATGTTCATATTTATAATAAATGTTACTGGGACCATGACAGGAATTGCATTAAGCCTGTATATAAATTTTGGGAAAATTGACATCATTACTATGCTGAGTCTTCCAGGCCATGAACACAATGTGTCTCTCCATTTAAGTCTTTGATTTCTTTCATCAGCATTTGATAGCTTTCAGCATACAAGTCTTGTAGGTGCTTTGTCAGATTTACCCTTAAATCTTTTTTGAGTGATTATAAATGGTATTCTGTTTTTCAGTGTCCATTTGTTCACTGAAAGTATAGAGAAATGTAATTTTTGCATGTTTATCTTGAATCCTGTGATCCTGCTAAACTATTTTGTTTTAGAGTTTCTTTGTAGATTCTTTGGGGACTGGGATTTTCTGTGTTCACAATCATGCCATCTGCAAAGAGGGACAGTTTTATTTTCTTCCGTTACAGTCTGTATGTCTTATTCCTTTTCTCGAGTTACTGCACTGGGTAGAACTTCAAGCAGTATGTTGAGAAACAGTATTAAGGGCAGACATCTGGCTTTGCTCACTATCTTAGGGCAAAGTATTCAGTTTTTCACCATTAACTGTGTAGTATAGGGTGTAGTATTTTTTGTAGGTGTACATTACCAAGTTGAAGAAGTTCCCCTCTTTTCCTAATTTTCAGAGTTTTTATCATGAATGGGGACTGACTTTATCAAAAGTTTTTTCTGCATCAATTTATAAGATCATATGACTTCTATTTTTCTATCTATTAAAATGGTGGATCACATTTTCATATTGATGGATTATATCTGCTATTGTTAAGGATTTTTATTTCTGTTTCTTATGTCTATTTTATGAAGATATTTTTCTGTAGTTTTCTTGTATGTACCATCTTGTCTAGTTTTAATACTAGGATAATACTAAATTAATGAATAAGTTGTCAGATTTATTTATATAAAGTTGTTCATAGTTCTGTTCTTTTGAATGTGCAGGGTTTATATTACCATATCCTGTTTTATTCCTGATAATGATAATTTGTGACTTCTTTGTTAGTCTTGCTGGAGGTTTGTCTATCAGTCTTCAAAGGACCATCTTTGTTTCATTGATATTTGTTTGTTGCTTTGTTTTCATTTTCACTGATTTCTGTTCTTTATTATTTTCGTCCTTTTACGTACTTGAAGTAGGTTTATTTTGCTCTTTTTTAGGTTCTTGATGGACTGACCTTTAATGTCCTTTTCTGTCTCTGGTAAACACCTTTGCTCTTAAGTCTGCTTAATCTAGTATTAATGTATCCACTATTTCCTTTGGGTAAATGTTTGCATGATAAGTCTTTTTCTGTCCTTTTGTTTTCACTCTGTATCAGGAGTCAGTTTCTTGTAGACAACATAGATTTTGCATTTCTCTAATCCACTCAGCTAATCTGTCTCGATTATTTACACCAGTTATATTTAATCTAATTGCTTATTAAGGCTGAAATGTGCTTCCTTTGTTCTAGTTTTTCTTGCCTTACTGTGGATTATTTGAATGTGTTTTGAAATTTATTTTTATTAATCTAATGTTTTTGAGTGTTATCTCCTTATGTTTTTCTCTTCTAATGGTTGCTCTAGGTATTAAATGAGATATACAAAGCTTATCATAGTCTGATTGTGTCAGCATATTACTAGTTTCAGGGAAGTGTGGAAGCCTTACTTTCCTTTACTTTCCCATTTATTTTGTTCTTCAGTTGCTAAGTCGTGTCTGATCTTTTGTGCTCCTGGAGTTTCCTCAAATCCATGTCCATCGAGTTGGTGATGCTGTCTAACCATCTCATCCTCTGCCTCCCCCTTCTCCTTTTGCCTTCAATCTTTACTGGCCTCAGGGTCCAAATAAGTCAGCTGTTCACATCAGGTGGCTAAAGTATTGGAGCTTTAGCTCTGGCTTCCAATAAATATTCAAGGTCGATTTCCCTTAGGATTGACTAGCTCGATCTCCTTGCAGTCCAAGGGATTCTCAAGAGTCTTCTCCATCACTGCAGATCAAAAACATCAGTTCTTTAGCGCTCAGTCTTCTTTATGGTCCAGCCCTCACACCTGTACATGACTACTGGAAAAATCATAGCTTTGACTATACAGATCTTTGTTGGAAAAGTAGTTTTTCTGCTTTTTAATACACTGTCTAGGTTTGTCATAGCTTTCCTTACAAGGAGCAAGTGTCTTTTAATTTCATTTGGAACCACATCAGACAGTTCTATAATTTTTGCTTCAATTGTCAAATATAATTTAGGAAACTCAAGAAGGGAAATGTACTGTACTCATTCTTTCTTCCTGTGTTGTTCCTCCCTGATGGTCCAAGTCTCCTTTTATAATTTCGTTTTTGCTTAGAACTTTAATTCTTTTCAGGCAAGTCTACTGGCAATGAATTCTCTTAGTTTACCTTTGAGAATGTCTTGATTTCACCTTCTTTCCTGAAGGGTTTTTTTTTTTGCCAGATTCAGGTTTCTGGGTTGACTGGTGAGAAATCTGCTGTCATTCTAATAGAGTATCCCCTATAAATAAGATGTCTCTGTTTCTCTTGCAGATTTCAGAATTTTTTATCTTTAGTTTTTAAATGTTTGACAGTGATGTATCTTGATGTGGATTTATTTGTATTTATGCTTTTTGGAATACAATTTAGCTCTTGAACCTATAAATTTCTTTTGCCAAATCTGGGAGGTTTTCAGCCATTACTTCTTCTAGTACTTTAACAGCCCTGCTCCTCTTTCTTTTCTTCCAAGACTCTATTAAAACAAATGTTAAATCTTTTGGTACAGTCATACAGATCCCTGGTACTCTGTTCATTTTTTTTCATTCTATGCAATATTTTTTAGTTATTCAGATTGGATAATTCTGTTCTGTCTTCTTTTACAGATTCTTTCCTCTATTCTCCCATTCTCATTCTGCTGTTGTTCTATCTGTTGAGCTTATTTGGGATTTTTTCCCTTTCATAGTTTTCACTTTTTGTGGAGCTTTATATTTTCTTCTGTTGTTTTAGACATTCTTAATTGTTCACTGAAGCAGTTTTTTAATAATAGCTATTTGAAAATATTTGTCAGATAATTCTAGTATCTCTCATCTCAGTGTTGGACTTTTTTTGTTGTTGAGATCTTAGTTCTTGCTATGAGGTTTTTTTCTTTATAACCTGGAGATTTTGCATCTTGTATTTTGAGACTAGATTTGTTTGAACTTTCTCTTACAGCCGGCTGCTCTGACACTGCCTCATTGGGGAGAGGAGGGCATCTCATTACTGACAGGTCAAGGTAGAAGTACAAGTTCCCCACTCTGTCACTGGAGGGGCGTGTGTGTTTCAGGGATCTGGGGCATGTTCCTCCTTTCTGCTGGTGAGAGTAGGAACTGTGGCTCTCTACAAGGCCGTCATCGGTCTCTCCCTGGCTGAGAGGGGCTAGAGCACCTCACTACTGCTCCCCACATAGCCTCCACTGACACCACAGGAGAGTATGGCCTCACTACCATGAGGCAGCAGGCGGGTCCTGAATCTCAGCTAGGGCTCCTTTGATACCATCCCCAGAGGGAAGGAAGAAACGTGTTTCATCACTGACAACTGAGATGGAAGGCTCCCCATGCTGTTTCCACTGACACTTAGGGAGAGCAGGCCTTATTAATGCCCAGTAAGAATTAAAGCCCCCGTTCCCTAATAACCCTTCTCGGATGCTACTCTGGTGTGGGAGTTGGAGTCTCTTTTTACAGAGCCTGGTGAGGGGAGAAGTCTACCTGGCATATGCTGATTTGGGTAGAGATGAAGACCACAGTTTTTTCTGTGCTGGCCTGGAGTACAGCAGTTATTGTTTACAAGTTTTCTGTTTTATAGGCTTCCCCTTTCCTAGCCTTTTGGTGGAGAAGATAAGCATGTAATGTCCAGGGGTTTTAGTTGTACTTAGTGAGACAAATAGCAAAAAGTATATCTACCTCACCTTCCAGAAGCACAAATCCTAAACCTCATTGTATGATATATTAACAGAATCCTCTGTTTCTTTGACTGGTTAGTGATATTTTATAGGAGTCATAAAGTGCACCTTACCTCAGAAGCATAGCTGGTTTCATAACTAGCACAGTATTTGGTACATAAATGTTTACTGAGTGATGATTATCTACCAACATCTACCCACATCTATCTACCAAAACTGTAACTGTTAAGATCTCAAACTGTAAAAACAGTGTGAAGTTGATATTAGAAAATGATGTAATCATTAGGTTTGGGTTTCTATTGTGTCCCATAGTTGGAGGGTATGGAATCGAATGTTTCATGACTTAAGTGAGCAAAGAGTAACTATAATGAAGTATCTTACCTGGAATATAACAATGATGATAGTCACCGCAACACCTAAAAAAGTTGTGACCTTTAGTTAATTCCTGGTATTTTTCAGGTAATTTATGTAGTTTAAATGTATATCTCATTTACAAAGCTGTGAAATAAAATAGGAATAAAGAGCATTCTTGATAGCTTTTTAGGTGTTTATGGAACACTGGGTTACGTGAATGTTGGGTTAATCTAAAACCGCCACTGCATTGTTTGTAGCAGATACCAAAGAGTTTTTGTAGAAAAGCTAGTTTATGTTACTGCTAAACCAACGATTCTCTAAAACACAGTACAGTTAGACTTTTGTAATAAGACTAGGATAGTAAGTAGAAGAGAACTGGTACTTCCCCTTGCATGTGGAAAAGATAACTTTTTAAAAATGGCAGTAATACTCATGAACATACAGGATAGGGACAAAAGAGGAGGGAAGACTAAATGCAAAAGAGGCAAAGTTTTATACATAGTTGGGAATGCTGGAATGGAATTACCATTGATTGCATTTGTTACTCAGAATGAGAATTTTTTTCATGGTATTAGCTAAGAATGGTATACATATCCAGTTTTATCTTTTTGGTGTTGGTTACCAGGAAACTCAAAGCTAAATATAATACATATAAATGCTGTTAGTTTGCAGTATACATAATTAGCATTTGTTTTTACTTCCTTTACATGTTTCTGTTTTAAACAGCTTTGTCTTATACAAATCTTTTATATATTTCATCTATTGATATAAATCTTTTATATATTTCATCTGTTTTAGAACTAGCCAGGATAGAATAAGTAATGTGACACATTCCTGTGTCAGAATTAACTGAGCCTGTGTCCTCCATTTAGGATATGTGAAAAATCTGAGTAATTCAGAAAGGCTCTTTGACTTCCTTATCTTCACTTCTCTGTTGCCCCCAAGTTAGATCACAGTGTCATATATTCAGAAGTTTCTGGTAGGTCTTAAGTAGATGGTGTTTGTAAAAAGGATCTTTAATAGCACAGGCCTAAGCTGTGTTAGCAACCAGTGGAACAGTTAACTTAAGTACTTACAGAGAGACACCAGAGATTTTTTTTCCTATAAAATTCTACTGTGAATGGGGCTTTAACCCAGGGCTTTGCAGAGTAACAGAGCAAACTGTCTTAAAATTGGAGATTTAGATATATAGAGATTTTGGGTCTTATAGCTAGCTAACATTAAAAAATTAAATTCTAAACTATGAGGTTCTTATTAATGACCTGGCAGATTGGGAGGCATGGCATATAATTACATAATCAGTTTAAAATCTATAAAATTTGAACAGTAATTTCAAGTAGACGTGTTTCAATTCTATTTCATAATCTATTCTTGTTTTTATTACCTTCAGTTAGCTTAAAAACATTTGTATACAGACTGACAAAACTTTTTACTTTTAAATCAGGTGACTAATAACGTACCAAAAGAATATGGCTGCACAAATACCAGAATCTGATCAGATAAAACAGGTAAGGTAATATAATTAAGGAAAAGGGATTTTGCAAAACATAAAGGCGTTAGTGGATACAACCATGTCAGTCAGTGATCTCACAAAATATTTATATTTCATTTCCACAGATGGATGTTAAATGATATGAAGCAAATTTTTCAGATAGTTTGAAAGATAATCCAGGAAAGGATAAATATTCAACTAGAAAATCTGACTATATTTTGTAGATCATATTATACCCATTGAAGGTAGTAAAAGAACCTTTCAAGTATTACAGGATATTTTGCCTAGATACATCAGTATTTAAAACATTTTTTTAAAAAAACCTGTTATTAAAGAACCTTCTAATTTGTTCGTAGTTTAAGGAATTTCTTGGAACCTACAACAAACTTACAGAAACCTGCTTTTTGGACTGTGTTAAAGACTTCACAACAAGAGAAGTAAAACCTGAAGAGGTATGAAAACTGTTGCCCACTAAAAATTCTCTAAGGTCATCATAAACAATATAAACGGGATGCTCCTCAACATTTCACTTGTTCCAAGTTATTGTATGAATTTAGGCTATCTTTATTATTATTATTATTGAAGGATAATTGCTTTATAGAATTTTGTTGTTTTCTGTCAAATGTCAACATGAATCAGCCATAAGTATACATATATCCCCTCCCTTTTGAACTTCCCTTCCATCTCCCGCGCCATCGTACCCCTCTAGATTGATACAGAGCCCCTGTTTGAGTTTCCTGAGCCATACAGTAAATTCCCATTGACTGTCTATTCTACATATGGTAATGTAAGCTTCCATTACTCTCTCCATACATCTCACCCTCTCCTCCCATCTCCCCATGTCCATTAGTCTATCTCTATGTCTGTTTCTCCACTGCTGTACTTTAAATAAATTCTTCAGTACCATTTTTCTAGATTCCATATATATGCCTTAGAATATGGTATTTATCTTTCTCGTTCTGGCTCACTTCATTCGTATAATAGGTTCTTGGTTCATTCACCTCATCAGAACTGACTTAAATGTGTTCCTTTTTATGGCTGAGTAATATTCCATTGTGTGTATGTACAATAATTTCTTTACCCATTCATCTGTTGATGGTCGTCTAGGTTGCTTGCATGTTCTAGCTATTGTAAATAGTGTTTCAGTGAACAACGGGATATATGTGTCTTTTTCAGTTTTGGTTTCCTCACTGTATATGCGTAGGAGTGGGATTGCTGGGTCATATGCTGGTTTTATTCCGAATTTTTAAAGGAATCTCCATATGGTCTTCCATAGTGGCTATATCAGTTTATATTCCCACCAACAGTGCAAAAGCGTTCCCTTTTCTTTAGACCCTCTCCAGCATTTATTGTTTGTAGACTTTTTGACAATGGCCATTCTGACCAGTGTGAGATGATCATCTCTTTGCAGTTTTGATTTGCATTTCTCTAATAATGAGCAATGTTGAGCATCTCTTCATGTGTTAGTGAATTTAAGCTATCTTTTATATGTTCCACTGCTCAAAGGAAGTTAAACAGCCAGGGACTCTGTGGCATTGAGTTGAATGATATCAAATTTAATATCACAGCCACACTGAACTATGGCAGACTTTTTAAAGAGAAGATGCTTGGGACTTGCTGAATATTGTTCCACAGCAAAGATTCTTTTTTTTTTAATTGGAGGCTAATTACTTTAAAATATTGTAGTAGTTTTTGCCATACATTGACACAAATCAGCCATGGATGTACATGTGTTCCCCCAAAGATTCTTAATAATTAGCTTTTAGTCAAGATGTCCAGGCTCGAGAAACTTGACACAGCTCTCTATCTGACTCTGAGAACTCAGGTTAATTTTGGAAAAAGCAGAGCTTGAATCTGGTGGCTCATATTGCATAGATGGCCTCTGAAATCCCAGTTCCAAATCTTAACTTTTAATAATCTCTTCAAAACATATATGTATTTACTAAAAGTGACATAAACTTCCTTCAGTGGAAGATGCTGATAAATTTTCATGCCAAGAGCCTAACATATTAATATAACCAACAATCCAATAAGTGTTTGTTAAATAAATGACAAAGTTTGAGAGATGCTAAGTAAAATAGTTTATTAAAAAGTAAAAAGTTGAAAATTAAGAATGGGGAATTCCCTGGCAGTCCAGTGGTTAGGGCTCTGTGCTTTCACTGCTGACAGCGTGGGTTCAATCCCGGTCAAGAAACGAAGATCCCACAAGCTGCGCCACGTGGCCAAAATTATAATCATAATAGCAACATTGAGAATGGACTTTCTCATTAAAAAGGAACAAACCTGCTACTGGACCTACATTCTGACAATCAGAAAAGCAGATGGGAATGTGGAATTTCACTTACTACTGAAACATACCTACAGAAAATCTAGTCCAGAAGGCAGGGACTTAGCGTTGTTTTTAGTACCTACAAACTGGTAAGCATTCGGTATGTACTAATCTTTATAAATATATGAAGGTATTAACAGTTGAAAGCTATGATCACTTGTGACTTATTGATACCATTTAATTCTCAAACATATTCAAAGAAAGAAAAGTACCCACTGGTTATGCTTTTAGAATATGTACAATATTTTTAATTAATATTTTTGTGTTGCCTCTTGGGTCTTTTTATTTCTAGACTACCTGTTCAGAACATTGCTTACAGAAGTATTTAAAAATGACTCAGCGAATATCTATGAGATTTCAGGAATATCATATTCAGCAGAATGAAGCCCTGGCTGCCAAAGCAGGACTCCTTGGCCAGCCACGATAGAGAAGTCCTAACAGATGGACTTTGATGAGAGATTGCCAACAGCTATTGCACTGGAAATGAGGATTCACCTGGCAGAACCCTCTGAAAGCAGTAGCCACCATGCTAAACCATCTGTCATGACTGGCAAATGGAAACAAGTGGAGAAACAAAATTGTTATATACAGGAATAATCAAAATAGAAGGTCTTATTGTTCAATGAAAATAATAAGATGCAACACTTGTTAAGGCCTTAAGATTCAGCAGCTTGGTCACTTGATTAGAAAAATAAACCATTGTTTCTTCAATTGTGACTGTTAATTTTAAAGCAAAACATCATGTATGAGATAGAAAAAATTTTATTACTATAAGTAAAATAAATGGAAATATCACTGAGCAGTTGTTTATACTATATAATTCCATAGCATTCTGACTGGACTGTGGATACGTTGAAGTGTTTTTCAATCACGATCATCCTCCAAGTATTCCTGTTCATTCATGTCTGCCTCAAATTGCTGGTAAATACATAAAATAGTTACTTGCTAATCATTTTAATGCATGATCCTTTTCTTTTCTCGCTTCTTGTGTCACCGTGGGCACTACACATTCTTATCCAAACGACATTTTCATATATCTTCAGGAAACATTCCATCTGACACTAGCTTGGGAATATTTAAGAGTTGATTATTATGCTTTAGTGGAGACTGTTGCTTTGCATTTTGTTTAAAGCTGAGAATCCACCATGAACGATTCCAAGTAGACCAACAGTATAGTATATTCTCAGCTACTGCATGTGATCAATTGTAATAAAAAGAAAACCAAAGTTAAAGTAGCGCCTTAGAGCTAAACAATTCCAAGCAATTGCAGGAAATTCTAATCGATGTATTTGTTATCAAATGAAATTCATTCATAAGCCAATTTTTTAATAGGTATCAGTCCACTTACGAATATAAACTTGTAATTAAGAGAATACTAACTAGCCCATATGTTTAAATTTTACCAAAGTGATTTCTGTGTTTTGTCATATTGGAAAGTAGAAGTATTATTCTGCTTCAACAATTTACAGTTTTCTACATTTGTTCTATAGGCATTAGGTCATTTATCTGACAATACCACTTATAGGCCTCTGTTGACACTGCAGTCAGTCAGTAGCAGTGATGTCTTTGAAAGTACAAAGATAAACAATGTTAACTTTAAAGTTGAAATGTTGAAACGTATAATACTCAACAAAATATACAATCTATCATAGTCAAAGGAACATGAAAGAAGAAACTTGTTTCATCTTAAGAAAAGCAAACAAAAATTCAGAGATGTTGCTCATTTAAAACTTGGGGTCATTCACACACATACTTTGCTATTTTTATCTAATCAAGCCCAACATGGTTATTTACAGTGTTCATTTAACAAAGATAAATATGTGCTTACCTGGCAAATAAGGGGAATTTTGTGCAATAGCATCTCAAATACCTTGGGAGGAAGTGTGTGTTTAAAAACTTTCAGAAGTTCCTGTGGTTGCCCACACACCAAAAGGGCATTGCTGAGATGTTCAACCCCCATTCGATGCTCTCCTGAATAGATTGATAAGTTTAGAGCAGGATTTTAAAGTTCCTCAAACATATATTCTACAAATTATCAAGAAAGCACCAAGCATTAAAACTACAACAGCATATCAAACTAAAGACTATCCTAAGTCACTTCAGTCGTGTCCGACTCTGTGCAGCCCCATGGATGGCAGCCCACCAGGCTTCCCCGTCCCTGGGATTCTCCAGGCAAGAACACTGGAGTGGGTTGCCATTTCCTTCTTCAATGCATAACAGTGAAAAGTGAAAGTGAAGTCGCTCAGTCACTTCCAACCCTTAGCGACCCCATGGACTGCAGTCTTCCAGGCCCCTCCATCCATGGGATTTTCTAGGCAAGAGTACTGGAGTGGGGTGCCACTGCCTTCTCTGAAAGACTATGAACAAGTCTCAAAAAGAATAACTAGTAGAAATGAGCTGTGATCATTTCTACTAGGCTACAGTGTAAATAACTTTCTGACCCAAATTACCATTTAAAAGTGCACTGTTGAATTGGAAATGTTCATGTTCTGCAATTAGGGTATGCAAGAGGGAATATTGAGTTTTATTTTAAAAAGGCTGGTGTCTGTCATTAGTGATGAGTTATCTTTACCTATGTGGTTGATGAAATATTACAGATGAGACATCTTGATATCCTAGCTAAATGAGACTTTTACAAAATAGACTGTATTATTAAAGAGCTGAAGCATGATTTAGTGTAACCATGAATTATGTATGTAGGGGAAGACAGATGAGTTTTAGATGACTGGCTATAAAATAGGAATGAAAATTTGTGAAGAGTGGAATTTAATGATAGGACTTTAAGTTAAAACATGTAATCACTTTATCTCACTACCTCCTTTTAGGAAAATCAGGTGAAGATCAATTTAAGGTTTCAAAGCTAATTAATGCCAGAATTAGTAATAGCACCTAATTTTCTGAACCTTGAGACTACAGTGTGCTGCCTCTCTTCACGTTTTGTAATAACAGAAGTTGAAAGTTTGACATATTTAATACAACTAAGTAGGAAACAAACATTTTGTATCAAACCTTTTAATGAAAGAAAAAGGGATAATAGTGATTGCTCTCAAGTTGATGGAGCTAACATAACCCCAAAACTAATCAGTTTGGTTAATGACGTCAACCAACAATTAAATCCAATCAAATTAGCTAGTCAGAAATTTCTGTGAAAATCTTTGGCTCTGTGGTCCCTCTGGTTACCTAGACATAAAAACAACTGAGACAGCTACAAAACTACCTGACAGCAAAGTAGTGAAGACTGGGTTGGCAGTGGTAGCAGAAGTGACTGGAGAAAACATTACAGAAAACTGGCTGAAAAACTATTGCATTAGAACAGTGTTTCTCAACCAGTATGTGGTAATAACCTAGGGGAGTTTAAAGAATAATTACTTGTTTATTACTGGAGAAAACCATAATTTGAAAAGATATATGTACCCCATTGTTCACTACAGCATTATTTACCAAGACATGGAAGCAACCTAAATATCCATCAACAGGTGAATGATAAATAAGATGTGGTACATATAAACAATGGAATACTACTCAGCCATTAAAAAGAACAAAATAATGTCATTTGCAGTGACACGGATGGACCCAGAGATGATCATACTAAGTAAAGTAAGTCAGAAAGATAAATAGACTATCATATCACTAATGTGGAATCTTAAAAAAAATGACACAAATGAACTTATTTACAAAACAAATAGACTCAAACAGAAAACAAAGTTATGGTAACCAATGGGGAGAGACAAATTAGAAGTTTGAGATTAATTTATACACACTGCTAAATACAAAATAGGTACCCAACAAGGGAACTATACTCAAGATCCTATAAGAGAAAATATCTGAAAAAGAATATATGTATAACTGAACCACTGTGCTGTACACTTAAAGTAACACAACATTGTAAACCAATGACACTTCAATAAAAATATTCTGATACCTGGGTCCTACCCCAGAGATTCTTATTTAATTGGTTTGGGGTTTGGTGTGGATTTAAAGAATAAGCAACCAATGAGAATTAGACTCAAACAGTAAACAAAGTTATGGTAACCAATGGGGAGAGACAAATTAGAAGTTTGAGATTAATTTATACACACTGCTAAATACAAAATAGGTACCCAACAAGGGAACTATACTCAAGATCCTATAAGAGAAAATATCTGAAAAAGAATATATGTATAACTGAACCACTGTGCTGTACACTTAAAGTAACACAACATTGTAAACCAATGACACTTCAATAAAAATATTCTGATACCTGGGTCCTACCCCAGAGATTCTTATTTAATTGGTTTGGGGTTTGGTGTGGATTTAAAGAATAAGCAACCAATGAGAATTTTAGAAATAAAGTAGAAGTATATAACCCTAAAAGTGCTCATTATTTTAGGGGCTCACAGAAATAATGTCATCATCCTGGAGAGGAAAATTTAAAAACTCAAGTTTGCAGTTTTTGTCATCATCTCAATATTTGTATTATTCACCTCTATATCTATGATAGCTCTTAAAGATTAAATAAAAATAAAATATAATAAAGTTATTTTTCTTTTGATTTATAATTCATTTTCCTATCCATATTTATAGTGTCCTAACTCAAAAAATGTTAAAGGTGAAAGGTTCTTTGTATTTTAATTGCCTCTATATCAAAGGAGTATCTAGGGCTTCATCCAGACTTGTGTGGCCCCTAGTTTATGTAACCTGGGGCCCCTTTTAAGAAACCGAATGTGAAATTAAGAATACAAGATTGGCAGGAACCTTCCCAGAACCTTCAAAGAGGCCCTTGGAAATAAAGTCCTTAAAGCTTATGTTTCATCACCTTGTGTAAAATAACTCCTATCTACATCATTTAAGTCAGCTCTATTCATTTTGTCACTAACATTTAACAGACTTTTTAGTCCATTTATAATAATACCTTAAAGAAAATATTTGTGCTGAATAAAAGTACTAAAATTTCAAATTACAATGATTAATATGCAATGCCTTTGAATGGCTTTTTCATTTCTTAAAACATTTGAGCCATTGAATTAAAACATTGGATTAAAAAATATTCTTGGATATTGCTATGAGTTTCCCAGGATTTTGACTTACTTTTTGCTTTTATAAATCCTGGAGGATGTTACCCTCTAAATGCAGAGTGGAAAAAAGTCTCCAAAAATGACAAAAAAGAGAAGCAGAAATAGCTGTGGGCACTGTGATATGCATGGGAATTTGCAGCATGTGAAGAAAAGACATAAATGGGTGTGGTGCTCATCCATCCAACAATATCATTTGTGCTTTACATAAGAAGCTTCAAAACAATTTTTCTTTCTAGCATTAAACACCACAATAAAGATATTACTATATACAATGTTTATAAAATACTTATATTATCTACCATCATTTTACCTGACAACATTATGAAGTTTCTCAAATCTATCTTGGTGTATGTGGGGATAAGTCATAATTCAAAATACAATTCATGGTCATTAAGTGCAGGGTACCCCCACAGGTCTCGTTACACTGAATGATCACTCATAATAATTTTATCATCAAAGTAAGTATTTTATTAAGAATATGCTTAGGCAGGAAAAATTTTATAAAGAAGTTAATTTTTTTTTTACATTTTCATTCATACAACATTTAGTCATTTGGAAAAGAATTTTATCTGACAGTAAATAAGTTGTTCTTGTATTTGGCTGTGCTTCTCTTCTCTCTCTGCCCACTTCCAAGACTGCAACATGAACTTGAATACAGACTCTAACAGAGTGGAACTGGACAGCAATGAAGTGAAAATGCTGGGACAGTTTCTCTTTAATTGAACAAGCTGGTTAACACATCTAGCTAGTTAAGTTTTTTGACATAAAAATACCAAGCCATAAATATTTCTCAAATATTAGTTATCATAAATAACTGCTTACAAAAGTATGTTTACATTCTTACCTCTGGATAAGCAAAGTTCTCCCATTCGTACCTCTTGCAGAAAAAATTCTTGTAATTTTTCATTTTTTGCTGGATCCCACAACTAAAAGAGTCACAGAATATTTAATAATAAGTAACAAATGTAAGGTATATGGTTACTAGCCAAAACTGAGGGCTTCTCTCGTGGCTCAGCAGTGAAGAATCCAGCTGCCAATGCCTACCTGATGCAGAAGACTTGGGTTCTACCCCTGGGTTCAGAAGATCGCCTAGAGAAGGAAATGGCAACCCACTCCAATATTCTTGCCTGGGAAATCCCATGAACAGAGGAGCCTGGCAGGCTAACTTATTTTAAAAAAACATCTTGAATCTAGTCTCTAAATGCAGCATATGACAAATGCAGTTGCTCTTTATATTAAAAACAATTTCTTAAAATGGAGTTATAATTTCAGGCAACTAAAAAAAAAAAAAAAACAGAAAAACATGGCAGATGGTGGCTGTGACTCGTCACCATGCACATTTGATGGTCTTCCTAGATGGCACCTTGTGAAACCAGCACACCCACTGTCTGTCAGGCTGCAGCCCGGCCAGCTTTATTCTTCAGTTACCCTAATCCTTTGACACCCTGATTACCATTTTACATCAGCTTTTGTACTTTTCCATATATTTTCATGAGTTATATTGTCATTTAGATATAACAACTCTGAGAAATAAAGTCAGTCAACTAGGGTAATTTCTTAATTTAGCTCTGGTTATAATTGTGAAAAAAGTTGAACCCCACCCTCCTAAAAGAAAAAAAAAGAAAAACATGGCATATTCAAGTTTGATTAAGATGCTTGTAACAACTTCACATTTTACCCATCTTGCTAAGTACACATAGGAGAAATCCACTGTAACCAACTCTAACAGATGTAGCTTTCTTTGTATGTTGCAAACCTATTTTCTTGCTTAGAGTATTAGCACTGCTTGTTGATTTAGCAAAGGGCGTGGTGGGGGTTGACAGGGGAGTTGGTGATATTCAGAAAGATGCTATGGTTTGCTACAGCCTGTTTCAAGAAAGTGACCAGGTTCACAGGATAGGATCATCACTGATACTAAGCTAAGAGCTGTCTTTCAGCTAAAGTGGGCAAACCATGCTCAAAGTATCCACTCCACAGTCACTTCACTTTCAGTCTTTTTTATCTGGAGGGTTTTTGTGTGTGTTTTCCTCAAGAATTCTATTTTTTAAATAGGATGAACCAGAAGATCTTAAGCTTGTCTCAGCAGACATGCTGATGATCAGTAACAATCTCAAGTTTCATTCGAGAGATATTTAGTGAACAAGAGCAGGACACTCTAGGGAGAGCTGGAGAGGGAAGATATCTAGATTCCTGTGCTCATCTCCACGGAGCCCAGAGTCTAACCAAGAGAAAAAATAAGCCTGAGATCAGTAACACATCAACAACAAAGTCCAGTGTCTTCTGAGGCTCAAAATATTAACATTCCATTCGGTTGGGAGACCAGGGCAGGTTCCTCAGAAAAGATGGCATTTGAGATGTGGAGAAGCTCAGTGAAAGTCTGATAAAGAAAGAATACAAGTGGACTTCCCTGGTGGTCCAGTGATTCAGAATCTGCCTGTCAATGCAGGGGACACAGGGTCAATCCCTGGTCCAAGAAGATTCCATATCCTGCGGGGCATCTAGGCCCATGCACCACAGCTCCCGAAGCCTGCATGCCTAGAGCCTGTGCTCTGCCGCGAGAGAAGCCACCACGAAAAAGCCCTCACTGCAATGAAGAGCAGCTCTCTGCTCCCGGCAACCAGAGAAAGCCCACATGCAGTAACAAAGACCCAGTGCAGCCAAAAAAATTAAATAACTTTTTTAAAGAAGAAATCCTGACTGAGTGGTCTAATTTTAAAAAAAAAAAGTATAACTGACACAAGATTGCAGGGAAAATATTAAGTGATCTTATGTAGCTGGATTATAATACGGTGAATGAAGCAACAATGATAAATACCAGTTGCTGAAGCCCAGCTATGGACTGAAAACTTTCCATATCTTATGTCTAATTCCTAGGAAAAGAAGGCTATCTATATAGAAGGCACCCATGATGCCAGGTCCACGGTGCGAAGCTAAGTGGGTTCATCTTTCATCTGCAGAGTAGGGAGCTACATTACAGAGCTGCAGATTAGAAGGAATTTACTCTGACAGCTGAAGAGGTAGTAAGACAAGTTAGGAAATTACAATATTCTGGGGAAAAGGTAATAAAAGCCTTAAGTAGAGAAGGAGCAATGGAAACAGAAAGGGAAAAGAGTATGAGATGGTTGTGGGTGGTTTAGTGCCTGAGTTGTGTCCAACTCTTGTGACCCCATAGACTGTAGCCCGCCAGGCTCCTCTGTCCATGGGATTTCCCAGACAAGAATACTGGAGTGGGTTGCCATTTCCTTCTCCAGGGGATCTTCCCAACCAAAGGATGGAACCCCCATCTCCTGCACTGCAGGCAGATTCTTTACTGCCAAGCCACCAGGGGAGCCCAGGGTATGAGACACAAAACAGAAAAATAGAATTGGGGATTGACTGGAAGATGAGGTTGATATTTGAGTGGGGTCACAACTGCAATATAAGCATCACAGGGAAACAAGAGAAGGAACACTGGCAAGGGATGAGATGATGAATTTACTTCTGAACACACAAAGCAGAGATGCCAACAGAACATCGAAGACTACAGAGTCTGGCAGGCAGGTAAAATCTGGGGCCCCTGGTCTAGAGATCTGAGTTCACTTAGTGAGAAGAGAAAGAGCTTCCAGGGGGATGAGGGATTATGCAGAATCTGAGATCAGTGTTTCACAAAGAATGGGTTTAAGGAGCTATTAAAACTGCAGTTTTCTTGGGCTCCACCTAGACCTACCAAATCAATTTCTCTGAGTAGAGCCCAGGAATCTCGATTTTTAATGAGCTCCTCAGATGACTCTTAAATTCTGAAGTCTGAGAATTACTGCTGGCATAACCACCGGGCTCCCTCTGACCTCCTAAATCACAATGGCTGGTGCTTGGGTCAAATAATCTGTTTTAACAAATGCCGCAGGCAAATCTAATGCAGATGAATCACAGACCATGCTGTGGGAAACAAAAACGGCTGGGCTGAGGAAGTACAGAGATCCTGTAAGCAGGAAGAGATACCTCTCTGTGCCTTAGTTTATTCATCTATAAAACTAGAAGAACAGAGTTGTTACGAGAATTATATAAAAAGAGCATTTGAAAAATCCTGCTTCTTCCTCTTCCTTATTTGACATTAACAGATCTTTATCATTTCCCTCCTGGACTGCCACTGATTTTCCTGTCTTTGACTTCCCTCCTCCAACCCATACTTCAAAAAGAAGTAACTGCATCCATTTCCTGAAATAAAGTCACCATCACTGGTTATCCACCATAACAGAAAAATTTCAAAACTTTTCAATTTGGCATCAAAGACTTCCACAATAAGACACCAAACTACCACTCAGCTATCTCTTTGGCCACACACTTTAAATATTGCAGTTTCAAGGTCTGTGCCTCTGCACAAGCTGTTTCTCTCTGCCTACAATAACCATGGCATCCGGTCCCATCACTTCATGGCAAATAGATGGGAAACAGTGGCAGACTTTATTTTGGGGGGCTCCAAAATCACTGCAGATGGTGACTGCAGCCATGAAATTAAAAGATGCTTATTACTTGGAAGAAAAGTTATGACCAACCTAGACAGCATATTAAAAAACAGAGACATTACTTGGCCAACAAAGGTCCGTCTAGTCAAGGCTATGGTTTTTCCAGTAGTCATGTACGGATGTGAGAGTTGGACTATAAAGAAAGCTGATGCCGAAGAACTGATGCCTTTGAACTGTGGTGTTGGAGAAGACTCTTGAGAGTCCCTTGGACTGCAAGGAGATCTAACCATCCTAAAGGAGATCAGTCCTGAGTGTTCATTGGAAGGACTGATGTTGAAGCTGAAACTCCAATACTTTGGCCATCTGATGCAAAGAGCTGACTCATTTGCAAAGACCCTGATGCTGGGAAAGACTGAAGGTGGGAGGAGAAGGGGACAACAGAGGATGAGATGGTTGGATAACATCAATGACTCGATGGACATGAGTTTGAGTAAACTCTGGGAGTTGGTGATGGACAGGAAGGCCTGGAGTGCTGCAGTCCATGGGGTCGCAAAGAGTTGGACAAGACTGAGTGAACAATAAACAACAATATTCAACAAATATTTGTCGGGTGCCTACAATATACTAGACACTGTTCTAAGCACTGGGGAGACAATGGAGAGTAAAAACAGAGACAAGGTCTGCCCTAGTGGAGCTGATTCTAATAAATAGAAAGTATTAAATAATCATACCAACAAACACTAACTTCAACCATTTATAAGGGCAGTGAAAGGAGAGGGCCTGGAACTGACCCAAGCTCTGGGGAAAGCATCTCCTCTCTCATGCCCAGCCTTGAATACTCCCTCTCCTATTTTCTTTGTCAACTGTACCTTTTTTCTCTATGAGACTCCATTTTGAATCCCCAGAAATCTGTGTCTCCTGTTCTCTACTATCCTTTCATCAGTGAAAGCATGAACTACCTATTCTTTCTGGAAAGTTTATCTCACATCTCTCATCACCAATTGCCACTGATACCACTACAGTTCAGGACTTTGATCACCTCTTACCTGAACTGCTGCAATAACTTTCCTTTTTTCAATCCATCTAGCACACTCCTGCCTAATCTAATGTAAAAAGTTTTTTTTCTCCCCTTATTTTAAAAACAATTCCTGCTCAGAAATCTTTAGTAATTCCCCCCACTGAATCTCAATTTCTTAACTTCAGTTCTTCAAAGCCTTCCCAGATGCAGGGCCCTTAATTAGCTCTCCAACCTCACCTCCCACCATCCCCAACTGTGACTCCTTTCTTTGTCAAACATTTACTGAATAGAAGGATCTGCCACCCTCAAAGTCTTTCAAGAACAACTGCATGGTCCAAAAGCAGCCACAGCAATATTCCCAGTTCTGCTTGCACTTCCAAAACCTAGCCTCCTCTAACAAGAGCTGGAGTCCATTTCCTCTCCCTTCAAAACTGAGTGGGTCTCAATGAGGCAGAACTGGCACCACCTGGCAAGCTCCTTGTTTTCTCTCAAATATATTGTATAAAGAAATACATATATACAACTGACCCTTAAAAATCATGGGTTTTAACTGCCAGGTCCACTTATATGTGTTTGTTTATTTGTTTTCTAATAAACAGTGCTACTGTGCTACAGAATTTGCTGTTGGTTGAATCCTCAGATTTGGAACCACCAATACAGAGGGCCAACTATAAAGCTGTATTTAGATTTTTGACAGAGAGAAGGGTTGCTGCCCCAACTGCTTGCTGTTCAAGGGTCAATTGTGTGTATCAACACACACACACACACACACACACACACACACACAAACACACAAATATATTACAAACTTGCTTACCCAGTACAACCCTTCCACCATACTGTGAGGAAGACCATGCCACAAGGAGAGGACCTGTGTAGCTGTTCTGTGCAATAGTCCCAGCTAAGTGGCCAGCCAGCATAACTGCCTGATATATGAGGGAGTAAGCCTTCAGATGACTCAGCAGGTAGCTCTGGGGCTGCTAAGTCTGCTAAGTCGCTTCATTCGTGTCCGACTCTGTGTGACCCCATAGACGGCAGCCCACCAGGCCCCCCCCTCCCTGGGATTCTCCAGGCAAGAACACTGGAGTGGGGTGCCATTTCCTTCTCCAGGGGATCTTCCTGACCCAGGGATCGAACCCGGGTCTCCCTCATTATAGGCAGACACTTCACCGTCTGAGCCACTGGGGAAGTCCGTGGCACAAAAATGTGATATCCCCACTCCGCCAGACTCAAACTAAAGATTCAGGAGTAAAATAAGATAAAGTTTTAAGCTCTAAGGTGAAAGTAGCAATAGGTAAGAACATGTCCATGATAACCTTGCCCTGAAAGTGATTCTCTGCTTGCCTGGAAAATCCCATGGGCAGAGGAGCCTGGTAGGCTGCAGTTCATGGGGTCCCTAGGAGTCGGACAGGACTGAGCTACTAGAAGGAAATGGCAACCCACTCCAGTGTTCTTGCCTGGAGAATCCCAGGGATGGGGGAGCCTGGTGGGCTGCCGTCTATGGGGTCACACAGCGTCGGACATGACTGAAGCGACTTAGCAGCCTCCTCTGTGTTCCTGATGTTGTTGTTTAGTCGCTAAGTCACATCAGACTCTTGGAACAGTAGCTTGCCAGGCTCCTCTGTCCATGGAGTACTCCAGGCAAGAATACTTGGCTGGGTTGCCATTTCCTTCTCCAGAGGATCTTCCCCACCCAGGGATTGAACCCGGCTCTCCTGCATTGCCAGGGGTATTCTTTACTACTGAGTCACCAGGGAATGAGAGGGAAATGGCAACCCACTCCAGTATTCCTGCCTGGAGAATCCCATGGACAGAGGAGCCTGGAGGGCTGTTGTCCATGGGGTCACAGAGAGTTGGACACAGCTGAAGCGACTTAGTATGCACAAATGCATTGGAAAAGGAAATGGCAACCACTCCAGTATCATTGCCTGGAGAATCCCAGGGATGGGGGAGCCTGGTGGGCTGCCGTCTATGGGGTCGGACACGTCTGAAGCGATTCAGCGGCAGCAGCAGCAGTAGCGTTAGGGAATCCCCTGTTTTCCTGTTACATGGGACATGTTCTTTCGCCGTTGCTAACCTCTTGCCTCACATGGGCAGCGACTCAAATGCGAGGCGCTCAAATGTGCATCAACCGAATGAAAATTTCACAAAACAGCCCAAGAACGCTCTGTTTGAGAAATGAAGTGAGTTGGTTAAGTTGGACCAATCACCAAAATAATTGTGATTATCCTTCAAAACGACTGATCAAATTCCATTTTGGAGAAAAAGAGGATACATCCTGTTTCTGAGCTAGAAGAAAGGCCCCGTAGAACAGGAGTGGGCGTACAGCACCGTACCGGGCCGGGCAGACCTGGGTCTCTCTGTGTCTGGTGTGGCTCAGGAGGCAGGACGGAGCGACTGCGCAAGCACGCGGCTCAAGAAGGGCAAAGGGGCCTCTTTCTTCTTTTTTATAAACTAAACAAGTGCCTTTTCACGACCCCGGATGGTCCTTCCTTCCTTCCTTCCTTCCTTCCTCCCTCCCGATGTCGGACAATGAAAGCTAAATATTGCCCGAGCGGAAGCGGGGTGCGGGCAGGCATCGAGGCAATGGGAAATGTCTGCTCAGGAAACCGCCAGGGACCCTGAGGCCGAGCCGCTAGCTGCACCGGCGGGAAGTTACTCACTGTAACGCCACCTCAGCGTCGCTAAAGCACTTCACCTGGGAGCCCCGTCCCTCGGCCTTTCGCTGCTGGGCTCTTCTTTCTGCAAACACAACGTGGCACGTGCTGGTCGTGGGCCCTGCCGATGCCTGCGTGCGCCCCGCCCCCGCGGCCCGGCCTCGCCCCGGGGCCCGGTCAGCCCCGCCGCCGCCCGCTCCGCCCGGCCGGTCTCGCCTCCGCCGCCGTCTCACTCACTCTCCCGCAGGCGGCGCTTGAACGCGGGGTCGCCACGCCGGCTCCGGTCGAAGTAGATGCAGTAGCCAAGGAAGGCGATGGCGCCACAGGCCGCCAGGAGGCCGAGGACCGTGCGGACGCAGGGCATCCGGCCGCGGGCGTCCCACGAACCGAGCGTTGGGCGCGGGCCAGCGAGCGCGGGGAGCCGGCCGGCCAGCGGGGAGCGTCGGCGCGCCGCCCATGCCGGCCTCGGGGCTTCCTGTGCGCTGGGCCCCGGGCGTGCGGAGCCGCGCGTGGACCGACGTCGCGGGTCCGAGAGGACGCTTGTGGGATTCTCATAGCACGGAGTGGTGGAGCTCTGTTCCAGTCCAGGTCTGTCGCACTCCAAATTCTGAACCCTTTACCCAAACGCGCCCCACTATCTCAGCTGAGATGCCCATCCAAGGCAAAGCACAGTATGCGGGAATCTGGTTATCTGAGGGAACTGACCCTCTTTTGGTCTCTGTTCCCTAAACTGCAAATTTGAGCCATAACTCTGCTCATCTCTTAGTTCAGAGTACTGCCCATCGAACACTTGGACACTAGTCTCTACTCCCCAACCGCGTCTGCTTTGTCACCGAAGGAACCCAGCAGTCTAAAGTACCCAGCCACCTTAGCTCAACAGCAGGAGCAAAGAAGCCTGTTGAGGCAATAATAATAGTAACAGCAACCACAAGAATAAGTTTAGCCTAGAAAAAGCCTGTGAAACTTGCTCAGTCGTGTCCAACTCTCTGTGACCCCATGGACTGTCGCCCGTCAGGCTTCTCCGTCCATGGGATTCTCCAGGCAAGAATGCTGGAGTGGGTAGCCATTCCCTTCTCCAGAGGATCTTCCCCACCTGGGGATCAAACCTGGGTCTCCCGCCATTGCAGGCAGATTCTTTACCGTGTGAAAAGTTTGTAATTCGCTGGTCTGGGCCAGACCTGACAGTGAAAGGTTCCAGAGCAGAGTCAACTCAGAGAGACCCATGACACTTAACTAGCCTAGATGCTTTTCTAATACTTGCCTTATTCAGAAGACATAGCAAAAAGGTTTAAGACTTCATTCCAAATACAAATTTTGATTTTGATGCTAAACCAGAGAGAAGGCATACTCTAGGTAAAAACCTAGCTTTCTCTTTTTCTGTTTGGTTGGTTATTCAGCTGCTACTCACGGTTTACTGATGTTACCAGTGTGTGCACAGCAAGGTGGTCATCTCCACTGTGATTTCCATTGGGGCCAAGAAGCAGCCCAGGCCTTCACTATTTAAAAGTCAGCAGGTGTTACTCACATGTAGGTAGTTTTCTTGTGCACTGCATGTTTCTTCCTATAACTCAGCCTTCTATTTAGAAGCTTGAGCTGTTGTCAAAACCTGATTTTAAACACAAATAGAAAGTAGCATCAGTGTTCAGTGTTACTGGTGATCTGCTAGTGATTTTTAGTTTAGAATCTTAGTGATGGATTGAATCCAGCTCCAATCTTTTTTAGGTGACTGCCTCTTGTCTTCTAATAAAATCATTCTCCCCTGTCCCCCTTTTCATCCTTCACTGAGCTCATAGCTAATCCTTGTGGTACATGGAGAGGGCTGGCAGCACAAAACTGTTGGAGACTAGCTGGGTGTTCGTGCTAAGTCACTTCAGTTGTGTCTGACTCTTTGTGACCCCATGGACTGTAGTGCACCAGGCTCCTCTATCCATGGGATTCTCTAGTCAAGAATACTGGAGCGGGTTGCCATGCCCTCCTCCAGAGGATCTTCTGGATCTGGGGATCAAACGCGCCTCTCTTATGTCTCCTGCATTGTTAGGCAGGTTTTTTACCCTACCACCACCTGGGAAGCCCAGCTGGGTGTTCAGGGATAAGGTAAATAGTGACATGTAAAGGGAGGAGAACTATTAGGGCAAATAGAAATAAACAACCCACTGAAGTTGAATTGCCACAGAAACCATGCAGTAAAGTAAAATTTTCAAGCAAGTCGCTATGGTAAGGGTAGATTTTTCTTCTCAAACATAGACATCACTCTTGCTGATTTGGTGGTAAGAATTCCAGTATAGCTTTTTCCAAATTGAGGTAGTGTTAACTGTCCCCAAAGGATGGTTCTATAATGGATGATTGATCTTTTTTTAAACAGCTTTATTGAGGTTATAATTGATATATAATAAATGCTACATATTTGAAGTATACAATTTGATGAATTTTGACATATGCATGCATCCACTCAACCATCACCAAAATCAAAATAATAATCATATCCATCAGCCCCAAAAGTTTCTTTGGTTCCCTTTTTAAAATCTGTTCTTCCACTCATCCTTCCCTGCTTCCCCCATCATCCTCTGCTTTGTCACTATAGTTTGCACTTTCTAGATTATTATATACAGCTGACCCTTAAACAGCGTGAGGGTTAGAGGTGCCATTTCTCTGCACAGTCGAACATTGTATAACTTAGAGTTGGCCCTTGGTATCCATAGTTCCACATCCTCAGATTCAACCAGTCTCAGATCATGTAGTACTGTAGCATTTATTATTTAGAAAAATACATGTAAGTGAATGCAGGCAGTTCAAATCCATGTTTTTCCAGTGATAATGCTATATGGAATCATGCAGTATGTTCCCTTGTATATTGTCTGGTTTCTTTCAGTCAGCATGATTTTGAGAACACCCGTGTTGTTTTATCAATGCTTCATTTTTATTGGTAAATAGTATTTGATTTGTGGATATACTGAATTTTGTTTAACCATTCAACTCTTGATGGATATTTGGATTTTTTTCCAGTCTGGGGCTACTACAAATAAAACTGTCAGAGCTACCTACTAGTCTACTGGTTAAGAGTCAGTGCTTTGACGCTGTGGCCAAGGCTCAAAAGCTGATTGGGGAACTAAGATCCCGATGCGGTGTGGCCAAAGTTTAAAAAAGTCTAGCACTTTAGTCAGTTCAGTTCAGTCACTCACTCATGTCTGACTCTTTGTGACCCCATGGACTGCAGCACGCCAGGCTTCCCTGTCCATCACTAACTCCCGGAGCTTGCTCAAACTCTTGTTCATCAAGTTGGTGATGAACATCCAACTATCTCATCTTCTGTCGTCCCCTTCTCCTCCTGCCTTCAATCTTTCCTAGCATCAGGGTCTTCTCAAATGATTCAGTTCTACACATCAGGTGGCCAAAGTATTGGGAGTTTCAGCCTCGGCCTCAGTCCTTCCAATGAATATTCAGGACTGATTTCCTTTAGGATGGCCTGGTTAGACCTCCTTGCAGTCCAAGGGACTCTCAAGTCTTCTCCAAGACCACAGTTCCAAAGCATCAATTCTTCAGCACGCAGCTTTCCTTATAGTCCACATATCCATAAGTGACTGCTGGAAAAACCCTAACTATGACCATATGGACCTTTGTTGGCAAAGTAATGTCTCTGCTTTTTAATATGCTATCTAGGTTTGTTATAGCTTTTCTTCAAAGGAGCATCTTTTAATTATATGGCTGTAGTCACCATCTGCAGTGATTTTGGAGCCCAGGAAAATAAAGTCTGCCACTGTTTCCACATTTGCCCCATCTATTTGCCATGAAATGATAGAACCGGTTGGCAGGATCTCAGTTTTATGAATGGTGAGTTTTAAAGCAGCTTTTTCACTCTCCTCTTTCACCTTCGTCAAGAGGCTCTTTAGTTCCTCTTTGCTTTCTGCCATTAGAGTGGTATTATCTGCATATCTGAGGTTGTTGGTATTTCTCCCGGCAATCTTGATTCCAGCTTGTGCTTCATCCAGCCCAGCATTTTGAATGATGTACTCTGCATATAAGTTAAATAAGCCGGGTGACAATATATAGCCTTGACGTACTCCTTCCACGATTTGGAACCAGTCTGTTGTTCCATGTCCAGTTCTAACTGTTGCTTCTTGACCTGCATACAGATTTCTCAAGAGGCAGGTAAGATGGTCTGGTATTCCCATCTCTTGAAGAATTTTCCACAGTTTGTTGAGATCTACACAGAGGTTTTGGCATAATCAATAAAGCAGAAGTAGATGTTTTTCTGGTATTCTCTTGCTTTTTCAGTGATCCAATGGATGTTGGCAACTTCATCTCTGGTTCCTCTGCCTTTTCTAAATCCAGCTTGAACATCTGGATGTTCACAGTTCACGTACTCTTGAAGCCTTGCTTGGAGAATTTTTAGCATTACTTTGTAGTGTGTGAGATGAATGCAACTGTGTGGTAGTTTGAACATTCTTTGTCATTGCCTTTCGTAGGGATTGGAATGAAAATTGACCTTTTCCAGTCCTGAGGCCACTGCTGAGTTTTCCACATTTGCTGGTCACATTGAGTGCAGCACTTTAACAACATCATCTTGAAGGATTTGAAGTAGCTTAACTGGAATTCCATCACCTCCACTAGCTTTGTTCATAGCGATGCTTCCTAAGACCCACTAGACGTCGTATTCCAAGATGTTTGGCTCTGGATGAGTGATCACATCATCGTGGTTATCTGGGTCATGAAGATCTTTTTGTGTATAGTTCTGTGTGTTCTTGCCACCTCTTCTTAATATCTTCTGCTTCTGTTAGGTCCATACCATTTCTGTCCTTTATTGTGCCCATCTTTGCATGAAATGTTCCCTTGATATCTCTAATTTTCTATAAGAGATCTCTAGTCTTTCCTATTCTATTGTTTTCCTCTATTTATATGCAATGATCACTGGAAGGCTTTCTTATCTCTCCTTGCTATTCTTTGGAACTCTACATTCAAATGAGTATGTCTTTTCTTTTCTCCTTTGCCTTTTGCTTTTCTTCTTTTCTCAGCTATTTGTAATACCTCCTCAGACACCCACTTTGCCTTTTTGTATTTCTTTTTCTTGGGGATGGTCTTGATCACTGCCTCCTATACAGTGTCACAAAATTCCATCCATAGTTCTTCAGGCACACTATCAGATCTACTCCGTTTAATCTGTTTGTCACTTCCACTGTATAATCATAAGGGATTTGATTTAGGTAATACCTGAATGGTCTAGTGGTTTTTCCTACTTTCTTCAATTTCAGTCTGAATTTGGCAATAAGGAGTTCATGATCTGAGCCACAGTCAGCCCCTGGTCTTCTTTTTGCTGACTGTATAGAGCTTCTCCATCTTTGGCTGCAAAAGAATCTAATCAATCTGATTTCAGTGTGGACCGTCTGGTGATGTCCATGTGTAGAGTTATCTCTTGTGTTATTGGAAGAGAGCATTTGCTATGACCACTGCATTCTCTTAACAAAACTCTATTAGCCTTTTCCCTGCTTCATTTTGTACCCCAAGGCCAAATTGGCCTGTTACTCCATGTTTCTCTTTACTTGCCACTTTTGCATCCCAGTCCCCTATGATGAAAAGGATATGTTTTTTGGGTGGTAGTTCTAGGTCTTGTAGGTCTTCATTGAACCATTCAACTTCATCTTCTTCTTTCGTGGTTGGGGCATAGACTTGAATTACCATGATACTGAATGGCTTGCCTTGGCAACGAACAGAGATCATTCCGTCGCTTTTGAGACTGCACCCAAGTACAGTGGAAACAGTGTCAGACTTTATTTTTCTGGGCTCCAAAATCACTTAAGATGATGACTGCAGCCACGAAATTAAAAGATGCTTACTCCTTGGAAGAAAAGTTATGACCAACCTAGATAGCATATTCAAAAGCAGAGACATTACTTTGCCGACTAAGGTCTGTCTAGTCAAGGCTATGGTTTTTCCTGTGGTCATGAATGGATGTGAGAGTTGGACTGTGAAGAAGGCTGAGCGCCGAAGAATTGATGCTTTAGAACTGTGAGGTTGGAGAAGACTCTTGAGAGTCCCTTGGACTGCAAGGAGATCCAACCAGTCCATTCTGAAGGAGATCAACCCTGGGATTTCTTTGAAAGGAATGATACTAAAGCTGAAACTCCAGTACTTTGGCCACCTCATGTGAAGACCTGACTCATTGGAAAAGACGCTGATGCTGGGAGGGATGGGGGGCAGGAGGAGAAGGGGACGACCGAGGATGAGGTGGCTGGATGGCATCACAGACTCAATGGACATGGGTTTGGGTGGACTCCGGGAGTTGGTGATGGACAGGGAGGCCTGGCATGCTGCGGTTCATTGGGTCGCAAAGAGTTGGACAGGACTGAGCGACTGAACTGAACTGCATTTCAGACCCTTGTTGACTATGAGGGCTCCTCTATTTCTTCTAAGGGATTCTTGTTCACAGTAGTAGATACAATGGTCATCTGAGTTAAATTTGCCCATTCCTGTCTATTTTTGTTCCCTGATTCCTAAAATGTTGATGTTCACTCTTGCCATCTCCTGTTTGACCACTTCTAATTTACTTTGATTCATGGACCTAACATTCCAGGTTCCTATGCAATACTGTTCTTTACAGCCTTGGACGTTACTTATATTTTAAAAAAAGAGAGAGAGACTAGAACTTAAAAAAATAAAATATAAAGGATTAAAAAAATGCTGCTTAAGTATTTGTATATAAGTACTTTATATGACACATCTTTCCTGTTCTCTTAAGTAAATACCTAAAACTACTACACAATTGCACTCATCTCACACACTAGTAATGCTCAAAATTCTCCAAGCCAGGCTTCAGCAGTACATGAACTGTGAACTTCTAGATATTCAAGCTGTTTTTAGAAAAGGCAGAGGAACCAGAGATCAAATTGCCAACATCTGCTGGATCATCGAAAAAGCAAAAGAGTTCCAGAAAAACATCTATTTCTGTTTTATTGACTATGCCAAAGCTTTTGACTGTGTGGATCACAATAAACTGTGGAAAATTCTGAAAGAGAAGGGAATACCAGACCACTTGACCTGCCTCTTGAGAAACCTATATGCAGGTCAGGAAGCAAGTTAGAACTGGACATGGAGCAACAAACTGGTTCCAAATAGGAAAAGGAGTACGTCAAGGCTGTATATTGTCACCCTGCTTATTTAATTTATATGCAGAGTACATCATGAGAAACGCTGGGCTGGAAGAAGCACAAACTGGAATCAAGATTGCCGGGAGAAGTATTAATAACCTCAGATATGCAGATGACACCACCCTTATGGCAGATAGTGAAGAGGAACTAAAGAGCCTCTTGATGAAAAGTGAAAGAGGAGAGTGAAAAAGTTAGCTTAAAGCTCAACATTCAGAAAACGAAGATCATGGCATCTGGTCCCATCACTTCATGGGAAATAGATGGGGAAACAGTGGAAAGAGGGTCAGACTTTATTTTGGGGGGCTCCAAATCACTGCAGATGGTGACTGCAGCCATGAAAGTAAAAGACACTTACTCCTTGGAAGGAGGGTTATGACCAACCTAGGTAGCATATACAAAAGCAGAGACATTACTTTGCCAACAAAGGTCCATCTATTCAAGGCTATGGTTTTTTCCAGTGTTCATGTATGGATGTGAGAGTTGGACTGTGAAGAAAGCTGAGTGCTGAAGAATTGGTGCTTTTGAACTGTGGTGTTGGAGAAGACTCTTGAGAGTCCCTTGGACTGCAAGGAGATCCAACCAGTCCATTCTAAAGGAGATCAGTCCTAGCTGTTCATTGGAAGAACTGATGCTGAGGCTGAAACTCCAGTACTTTGGCCACCTGATGTGAAGAGCTGACTCATTGGAAAAGACGGTGATGCTGGAAGGGATTGGGGACAGGAGGATAATGGGACAATAGAAGATGAGATGGCTGGATGGCATTACCAACTTGATGCACATGAGTTTGGGTGAACTCCGGGAGTTGATGACAGGGAGGCCTGGCGTGCTGCGATTCATGCAGTCGCAGAGTCGGACACGACTGAGTGACTGAACTGAAAGGTGAAATGGATGTTTAATTTTTTAAGAAACTGTCAAACATTTGTCCAAAATGGCTGTCCCCATATATGCGAATTCCAGTTCCTCTATTTTGTGGCCAACACTTGGTATGGTCACCGTTTTTTATTTTTAATCTTCTAAAAGGCAGGTAGTAGATTCTCACTGTGGTTTTATCTTGTATTTCCCTAATCACCTATGATATTGATCACTTTTTTAAAGTATATTATATTTTTTAGAGAAGTTTGAGATTCACAAGATGATTGTGATTCTATACAAGAAGTACAGAGGGTTTTGATACAGTCCCTGAACCCACACAAAGTCCTTCTCCCACATTAGAAGAGCACCTTTTAATCAATAAACGTACATGCACATCAAAGTCTGTAGTTTACATTACAGTGTACAAATGTATAACATGTACCCATCCTTATAGTGTCATGCAGAATAGTTCCATTGCCCTGACATCCTCTGCATTCCACCTATTTATCCCTCTCCTCAACCCCTGGCAACCACTATTTTTTTTTATTGTCTCCATAGTTTTGCCTTTTAAAGGAAGTTATATACTTTGAGCTGTATAGTACATAGCCTTTTCAGGTTGGCTTCTTATACTTAGTTTGCATTTAAAGTTACACCATGTCTTCATGGTTTGATAGCTCATTTCTTTTAGTGCTGAATGATACTTCACCATTTGGATGTACCACAGTTCATTCGTTCACCAACTAAAGGATATCTTGGTTGCTTCCAAGTTTTGGCAATTATGAATAAAGCTGCTATTACTTTTTGGCCAGTTTTTGTGTGGACGTTTTTTCAATCCATTTCAGTATATACTAAGGAGTAGGACTGCTGTATGGCAACCCACTCCAGTAGTCTTGCCTGGAAAATCCCAATGGCGGAAGAGCCTAGTAGGCTGCAGTCCATGGGGTCGCGAAGAGTCAGACACGACTGAGTGACTTCTTTCTCTTTTCACTTTCATACATTGGAAAAGGAAATGGCAACCCACTCCAGTGTTCTTGCCTGGAGAATCCCAGGGACGATGGAGCCTGGTGGGCTGCTGTCTATGGGGTCGCACAGAGTCAGACATGACTGAAGCAACTTAGCAGCAGCAGCAGCAAGATTGCTGTATCATATGTAGAAGTATGTTAAATTTTGTTAAGAAACAGTGAAATTGTCTCCAGAGTGGCTGTATCATTTTGTGTTCCCACCAGCAATGAATTAGAGTTCTGTTGTGATTGCCAGTCCAGGTTCGATGCATGAGACAGGGTGCTCAGGGCTGGTGCACTGGGATAACCCAGAAGGATGGGATAGAGAGGGAGATGGGAGGGGGTTCAGGAAGGGGAACACATGTAAACCCATGGTTGATTCATGTCAATGTATGGCAAAACCCACTACAATGCTGAAAAGCAATTAGCCTCCAATTAAAATAAATGAATTAAATAAAAAGAGTTCCTGTTGTCCCAGATTCTTGTCAACATGGCACAACACACGGTATTGTCGGTGTTTTGAATTTTTGCGTTCTAATTACGTTTAGTGATTTATCTTATTAGTTGCATTTCTAGGATGACATGTCATGTGGAGCATCTTTTCATGTCATTTTGCCATCTGTATATTTTCATCAGTGATTGTGTCTGTTAAGGGCTTTGGCACATTTTCAAATCTGTTTTCTTATTGTTCAGTTTTAAGAAATCTTTGTATATTTTGGATATGTCTGCTATGATCTAAATATTTGTGTCCACCCAAAATTCTTGTGTTAAAATCCTGATCCTTAATGATGGTATTAGGAGGTGGGGCTTTTGGGAGATGATTAGGTCATCAGAATGGGTGCTCTCATGATTGGACTTAGAGCCCTTATAATAGCCCCACAGAGCAACCAATCCCTTTCTGTTCCAGGAGGTTTTCACTGACCCTTGCTGGCAGCTTGATCTTAGAATCCCCAGCCTCTGGAACCATAGGAAATAAGTGTTAGTTTATAAATGACCCAGTTTATTTTTCTTATAGCAGTCCAAACAGACTAAGACATAGTCTTTTATCAGGTATCTCTCTTGCATATTTCCTCCAGTCTATAGCTTGTCTTCTCATTCTCTTGATGAACACCATTTATATGTGCTTCTTTGATATTCATGTGTGTTCCTTGGAGAAGTGTGTTTTCAAATATTTCTTCTCTTTAATTTGCATTATTTGCCTTTTTGACTATTGAGTTTTTAGAGTTCTTTTTATAGTCTAGATACAAGTCCTTTATCTGATAAATGCTTTGCAAATGTTTTCTCCCAGTTTGTTTCTTGTCTTTTTATTCTTTTAACAAAAGAATTATTCTTTCAGTCTTTTAAAGAGCCAAGGAGTTTCAGTTTAATTAAGTGTAATTCATCAACATATTCCTTTATGGATTGTGCTTTTGGTGTTATATTTAAGAAATCTTTACCTAACCCAGATAGGTACAAGGTCACAAAGATTTTCTCCTGATTTCTTTTTAAAAGTGTTAGTTTTAGGTTTTGTAATCCATTCTGAGTTTTTGTATATGTTCATTATTTCTGCATATGGATAGCCTATCGTTCAGCACCATTTTTTCTTAACAAAACTGTACTTAGGTCTTTTTATCTCAGCGATTTTGTAGTTTTAAGTCTTTCCCATTCTTTATCAGATTTATTGTAAGATGTTTCATGTTTTTATTTTATGTTTCATGTTTTTATTTTATGTTTCATGTTTTTATTTTATTTTATTCATTTTATGTAAATGATATTTTTACAGTTTCAATTTCTGATTCAGTTCAGTTGCTCAGTCGTGTCTGACAATTTGTGACCCCATGAACCACAGCACACCAGACCTCCCTGTCCATCACCAACTGCCGGAGTCTTACCTAAACCCATATCCATTGAGTCAGTGATGCCATCCAACCATCTCATCCTCTGTCCTCCCCTTTTCTTCCTGCCCTCAATCTTTCCCAGCATCAGGGTCTTTTTCCAATGAGTCAGCTCTGCATGAGGCGGCCAAAGTATTGGAGTTTCAGCTTCAACATCAGTCCTTCCAATGAACACCCAGGACTGATCTCCTTTAAAATGGACTGGTTGGATCTCCTTGTAGTCCAAGGGACTCTCAAGAGTCTTCTCCAACACCATAGTTCAAAAGCATCAATCCTGTGGCGCTCAGCTTTCTTCACAGTCCAACTCTCATATCCATACATGACCACTGGAAAAACCATAGCCTTGACTAGGCAGACCTTTGTTGACAAAGTAATGTCTCTGCTTTTGAATATGCTATCTAGGTTGGTCATAACTTTCCTTCCAAGGAGTAAGCATCTTTTAATTTCATGGCTCCAATCACCATCTGCAGTGATTTTGGAGCCCCCAAAAATAAAGTCAGCCATTGTTTCTCCATCTGTTTGCCATAAAGTGATGGGACTGGATGCCATGATCTTAGTTTCTGAATGTTGAGCTTTAAACCAACTTTTTCACTCTCCTGTTTCATGTTCATCAAGAGGCTCTTTAATTAGTTCTTCACTTTCTGCCTATCTGAGGTTATTGATATTTCTCCCAGCAATCTTGATTCCACCTTGTGCTTCCTCCAGCCCAGCGTTTCTCATGATGTACTCTGCATGTAAGTTAAATAAGCAAGGTAACAATATACAGCCTTGACATACTCCTTTACCTTTTTGGAACTAGTCTGTTGTGATTATTTATTGCTAATACATATTAATGCAGCTTCCCTGGTGGCTTAGTGGTAAAGAATCTGCCTGCCAGTGCAGGAGACCCAGGTTCGATCCCTGGATCAGGAAGATCCCCCGTAGAAGGAAATGGCAGCCCACTCTAGTATTCTTGCCTTGGGGAAATACCATAGACAGAGGAGCCGTGCAGTCACAAGAGAGTCTGGCATGACTTAGCAGCTAAACAACAGTAACAGTGCAGAAACACAATTGATTTTCGTCTATTAATCTTGCATCCTGCATTCTTGCTAAACTCACCAGTTTAAATGCCTATGACTTCTTTTTCTTTCATCATTAAGTATGTTAACTGTAGACTTTTGATAGATGTCCTTTATCAGGTTGAGGAAGTTGCCCTCTATTCTGTCTGTTAAGGAATGGATGTAGGGTTTTGTCAAATGCCTTGTCTGCATCTGATGGTTCCTTTTTTAATTTGTTACTACGCTGAATTATATTAATTTTTGACTATCAAACCAACCATACATTCCTGAGATAAACCCTATTTGACTCACAATGTATTTTCCTTTTAATAAGTTTTTGGATTTTATTTGCTAAAATTTTGTTTAGGTTTTTTGCATATGTATTCAGAAGGATATGGGTCTTTAGTTTTCCTTTCTTTCACTGTATTTTTTTAAATTTAATACTTTATTCTATTTTACAATACTGTATTGGTTTTGCCATACATTGACATGAATCAGCCACAGGTGTACACGATCTCCCAGTGCCGAAGCCCCCTCCCACCTCCCACCCCACACCATCTCCCCGGATCATCCCGTACACCAGCCCCAAGCATCCTGTATCCTGTATTGAACATAGACTGTCGCTTATATGGACATCTTACCTTCGACCAAGGAGGCAAGAACATACAACGGAGTAAAGACAGTCTCTTTAACAGGTGGTGCTGGGAAAACTGGTCAACCACTTGTAAAAGAATGAAACTAGATCACTTTCTAACACCACACACAAAAATAAACTCAAAATGGATTAAAGATCTAAACGTAAGACCAGAAACTATAAAACTTCTAGAGGAGAACATAGGCAAAACACTTTCGGACATATATCACAGCAGGATCCTCTATGATCCACCTCCCAGTATACTGGAAATAAAAGCAAAAATAAACAAATGGGACCTAATTAAAATCAAAAGCTTCTGCACAACAAAGGAAACTATAAGTAAGGTGAAAAGACAGCCTTCTGAATGGGAGAAAACAATAGCAAATGAAGCAACTGACAAACAACTAATTCCAAAGATATACAAGCAATTTATGCAGCTCAACTGCAGAAAAATTAAACAATCCAATCAAAAAATGGGCCAAAGAACTAAATAGGCATTTCTCCAAAGAAGACATACGGATGGCTAACAAACACATGAAAAGATGCTCAACATCACTCATTATCAGAGAAATGCAAATCAAGACCACAATGAGGTACCACTTCACACCAGTCAGAATGGCTGCGATCCAAAAATCTACAAGCAATAAATGCTGGAGAGGATGTGGAGAAAAGGGAACCCTCTTACACTGTTGGTGGGAATGCAAACTAGTACAGCCATTATGGAAAACAGTGTGGAGATTCCTTAAAAAATTGCAAATAGAACTGCCTTATGACCCAGCAATCCCACTGCTGGGCATACACACCGAGGAAACCAGAATTGAAAGAGACACATGTACCCCAATGTTCATTGCAGCATTGTTTATAATTGCCAGGACATGGAAACAACCTAGATGTCCATCAGCAGATGAATGGATAAGAAAGCTGTGGTACATATACACAATGGAGTATTACTCAGCCCTTAAAAAGAATACATTTGGATCAGTTCTAATGAGATGGATGAAACTGGAACCGATTATACAGAGTGAAGTAAGCCAGAAAGAAAAACACCAATACAGTATACTGACACATATATATGGAATTTAGAAAGATAGTAATGATGACCCTGTAAGTGAGACAACATAAGAGACACAGAGGTATAGAACGGACTTTTGGCTTCTGAGGGAAAGGGAGAGGGTGGGATGATTTGGGAGAATGGCACTGTCTAGTTTTGATGTTAGAGGAGAGCTGGGCTCATAGAGTCCATCGGCAGCATTCTTTCATCCTCAGTTTCTTCAAGAGTTTGATGAATTCATATTATGTCTTCCTTAGCTTTAATATTAAGTATTCCTTAAATATTTGGTACAATTCACAGTAAAGCTGGATCTTGAGTTTTACTTTGTGGGAAGGTTTTTAACATTAATTCTATTTGATAATAGTGTTAATCTGGTTATATATTTATTAAGTGAACTTAGGTAATTTATGTCTTTCAGTTTTTCATCTGAGTTGGTGAATGTATTAGCATAGAGATATTCACAGTATTCCTCTATTGTCCCTATAATAGCTATAGACAGTCTGCAGCAGTGCCACTTTCTCATTCCTGATACTGGTGATTTGTGTCTTTTCTATTTCCTTTCTAATCAGCCTGGCTAGAGGTTTATCAATTTTACAGATGGCTCTTCATTTTTGAAGTCCATTACTGGCAAATTGAGTCTATGGTGCTAAAATCACACTCCACCAAAGAAAACGTGGTACACAGGAAGCAGTCTATCGATGTTTGTTAAATGAACCAATGAATGAAAAAAAACAAAAAACCCACTCTGATTTCTGCATGTTAAGCCCTTTTAATATTATTACTCTCTTTTAGACATTACCCATTTCCTTACCTCTTACTTATGTCATTTAGTACCAATAATATGTAACTCAGCAAAACTGCCAGAGGCCAGGTGTGTTCCAAGATGAGGCTAAAGAGAGGTGAGGCAGGTGACTGGCACTGTAGAGGGAAGAAACCTTGAGACAATGGAGAAAACAGATGGAAGCTGAAGACACAGTGAATCGGAAAGTATAATAAAACTATAAGGCAGGATTCTTTGACTATTAAACTAGCAACTTATACAAGATGACAGTATAAATTCTAATAAAAAGAAATGAAGATCACATAAAATCTTAATTCAGGAGTGACTACTCAAGTTGTTAACAGTAAAATTTTCAGTTTAATAGCATCAGTATTTCAAAAAGGTTATTTGAGATATGTTCAGATATTAGAGGAAAAGGTTACATAAATTAGCTTAGGTAAATAATGGAAAATAGGATTTCTGTTTATACTCAACATTGATAAATGAATATACTGGGCCTATTTTACCTGTGTTAACAGGAAGATCTAAGATTTCTGGTCAGATGAAGGAACCTCAAAAGTGTCATAACATATTTTGATGGGAAAAAGCACAAATCTCTCCTTACTTTCACCAGGAAAAAAAAAAAAAATCACCAACTTGATTAACCTGAGTTCTGAACTAGCCAACCACAGACCTTGGGTTTGGGTTTGCATGTTCCAATGCTTTAGATTGTTTTACATTCAGCCTACACACATTTAAAGGATACACTTTCATTAATTTTCACATATGTGTACACCCATGAAATCATTTTAACAAGGAAGATAATGAATACAACCTTAACCACCAGATGTCCCCTTGACCCCTTTATAATCTCTTCCTCCCAGCTTACCCACTCCTCAGCCCCTACGAAGTTTTGTCACTATAGATTAATATACGTATTTTCTAGAAAGCATCATAAAATATGTATTCTTTGTTGCCTGGCTTCTTTCACTCAGCTTGAGTCAACTGTTGCCTGTCTCATCTATTTCATTTAATTGCTGAGCTGATTGTATGGATATGTAATGATTTATTAATCCATTCACCAGCTGATAGATATTTGGGTTATTTCAAGTTTTTGTTACTTTGTATGGACATGCTTTCATTTCTCTTGGCTAAGTTTCTAAGAATGGAATGGCTGGGTCGAAATTTTTCCAAAGTTGTGACATTTTGTATTCTCAAATAGGGAGTAAGAGTTTGAGTTCTGCATCCACCCCAACACTTGGTATGGTTAAGGAAATGGGGTCTGAAATTCTCCTTAATAGGATTTATAAACTGAGGATGGGCAAATCACTTTACCTTTCTAAGTATCACAACTATTAGAACTGCTAAAAACAAAAACACCTGACAATATCCAGTACTGGCAAGGATTTAGTGCAACTGAAATTTGTGTGTTGCTGGTGGAAATGCAAAATGGTACAGTCATACAAAACTTACTCTTAGGTGCTTACTCAAGAGAAATGAAAACTTGTGCTCAAACAAAAAACCTGTATGTCGATATTTATAGTGGCTTTGTTCATAAATATTCAATGTCTTGTCATAGAGAAGTTTTTAATTTTAATGCAGTTAGATTTAGTTTTTTATTTGAGTGCAGGTTTGGATAAGGATCAAAGAGAATTTCTAGAGCAGTTAACTATTGATGGTAAAGGTGTCCTATCAAAGGAATACTTCCAGTCAAGTCTGTGTTCATAACTGCCTTAAACTAGCTGTATTATAGGGCTAATTTTGGAGATGATGACTGTATCACCAAAACTGTTCAACTGAATTTCAGATAAATAAACATAATTTTTACGTGTGCTGTGTGTAGTCACTAAGTCTCTTTGCAACCCCATGGACTGCAGCTTGCCAGGCTCCTCTGTCCATAGGGATTCTCCAGGTAAGAATACTGGAGTTGGGTTGCCATGCCCTTCTCCAGAGGATCTTCCCAACCCAGGGATCGAACCCAGATCTCCCACACTGCAGGCGAATTCTTTACTGACTGAGCCACTAGGGAAGCCCATGAGATGTACTAGAAAATGATTTGTATCAGATTGTCTTATTTAATGTAACTTAGCCTTGAGAAGAAATCCAGTTACTTATTATGTACTCATTTATTGTATCTACATGGAAGCTTAAGTTTTTCAAAAGTAGAACTTTTCAAGGTGAATTTTGTGTGGGTACAAATTACAGAATGACGATGACTTCATAATTATGTTAATTACAAATTCCAAAATTAGAAACACGGCTCTTCTTATCCTGTTTAAAATCTTTCAGTATTCACTAATGATGAATGCTATGACATACTGTAGTTTTCCTGTAATGGGATAAAAATCTGTAACTCTATATGAGAGTAATGGAAAAGAAAAGACGAAACAAGAAGAGGAAAAAGAATTCATCAGCTTAAGGATATTTTTTGGAAGATCAGACTGCTGAACAAGTTTTACACTTCTCAAACATTATTTTTAAATCATTTTATGAAAAGAACACCAAAGACAACTTTTAAATGTCTGACTTTGTGCATAAGCATCATTAGTAAAAATACAATGGCAATTCAAATCTTAAGTAAACATAGTTTTGACCATCTTACTACATATTAGGTGCTGGACCAGGCACTTTGTGGGCTACATCTGTGACTGAGGAGTCCTTAGGAAGCTGCCCATCTAGTAAGGTAGAAAGACACATGCATAAACAAATGTAATGTACAAGATAAGCTGTCAAGAAAATATTAAAGATTGAATATGTTATATGAGCATAAAGGAGAGTGATATTCTGGGGGTGGTTAAGAAGTCAGCAAAGGCTTCCTGGAAAAGTGGCTCTTAAATAGTTCTGAGTGTGTAGGGATGAGAGTGGTGGGGGGAACAGAAGCAGCAAGAGGCAGAGATGGACAAGTATATAAGACTTGGGCAGTGCCTAAATACCTCTGCTTGACCTGGCTCCTGCCTCTTCTGCTTCAGCTCTGTTCTCTTAGCACCAACTTCTCCTCAGTGTGCCTGAGCATTTTACTTTCCATATTTCTCCTCCTATTTGTTTAACCAATTTATAATCCTCACTGGGGCTCAGTTTGCTTTCTCTGCAAAGCCTCCCCAGACCACGTTTGCCTGCACACTAGTTGGACTCTGTATCATTCTTCTGATAGCACGCCATTAACTTCATATGATAATCAGGCCAACAGATAAGAATTACAGAGCATAACTGTTTAACATAGAGCTCATTAGATGATGCAGTCCACAAACACAGGGGCCTTTTTCTGTCATGTTCACTGTTTTGTCTTCTGGGCCTTAGCACAATGCCTGGGACAGCAAAGATACCCAGTAAATTGTTGATGAATGAATTCAAATAATTGTTTCTATGTGTGGTTGAATTCAGAACTTCAAAATGCTTACACAATGCTGATAGCTATGTTATACTACGGGGCTTATAAGAAAGGTATATAAAGAAATTAATAGCACAATGCATAAAGATTTCCATTTTAAAGTAATTCTGTAGAAGACAGAGCATGTAATGTGCTAAGTACAAATATCTTAGTGAAGAACAGGAAAACCAGAAATTCTACAGTAAAAGCACACCTGGAATATTAAAACAGAAATCTCTATAATCTTCAAAAAAGTTGATTTTATAGATAGCACCTTTACCTCTATGTATTAAAGAGTACCTTTATTTTCTTTAGTCATATAGAAGAGCTATCTACTCAAAGGTTAGCTAATTTCAAAATATGGTGAATGTTTGAATTGAATACTTCATCAATACTCTTTCAAAATTCAATTACTTTCATAGTCCTTTCTGGCCACTAGCCCCAATAAAAGGATTTTAACAGTGTTCAGGTACCCATTCAGTGAATATATAATTTTGCTCTCTGTAGCAAGGTCTCAGTACTTCATTACCAGATTTATATTGATTAGAAAAGACAATATTCAAGCTGATAAATCATTAAAATATCTAATGTATGAATATAAGGTTGCCTCTTGGTTCCAACTGTATTAGAAGGACAGTTTCTAGATTTTTATAATTAAGCACTACAAATATTTAATTGTAGAGACTGAAGAATATATAGAATATATTGAATTTGCTTTGTTTTGTGAAGTCTGATCTTCCAACTGTAAGTTACTAGCACTGGGAGGAAAAAAACCAATCACTTAAATGAAAACTGAAAATATAAAGCCTATGTTTAAAACATGGCCTTTATTAATACTGCCCACTGAGCTCCATTTTTAT
>SJYC01059007.1:0-27960 GCA_006408675.1 Madoqua kirkii
AAAATATTAAAGATTGAATATGTTATATGAGCATAAAGGAGAGTGATATTCTGGGGGTGGTTAAGAAGTCAGCAAAGGCTTCCTGGAAAAGTGGCTCTTAAATAGTTCTGAGTGTGTAGGGATGAGAGTGGTGGGGGGAACAGAAGCAGCAAGAGGCAGAGATGGACAAGTATATAAGACTTGGGCAGTGCCTAAATACCTCTGCTTGACCTGGCTCCTGCCTCTTCTGCTTCAGCTCTGTTCTCTTAGCACCAACTTCTCCTCAGTGTGCCTGAGCATTTTACTTTCCATATTTCTCCTCCTATTTGTTTAACCAATTTATAATCCTCACTGGGGCTCAGTTTGCTTTCTCTGCAAAGCCTCCCCAGACCACGTTTGCCTGCACACTAGTTGGACTCTGTATCATTCTTCTGATAGCACGCCATTAACTTCATATGATAATCAGGCCAACAGATAAGAATTACAGAGCATAACTGTTTAACATAGAGCTCATTAGATGATGCAGTCCACAAACACAGGGGCCTTTTTCTGTCATGTTCACTGTTTTGTCTTCTGGGCCTTAGCACAATGCCTGGGACAGCAAAGATACCCAGTAAATTGTTGATGAATGAATTCAAATAATTGTTTCTATGTGTGGTTGAATTCAGAACTTCAAAATGCTTACACAATGCTGATAGCTATGTTATACTACGGGGCTTATAAGAAAGGTATATAAAGAAATTAATAGCACAATGCATAAAGATTTCCATTTTAAAGTAATTCTGTAGAAGACAGAGCATGTAATGTGCTAAGTACAAATATCTTAGTGAAGAACAGGAAAACCAGAAATTCTACAGTAAAAGCACACCTGGAATATTAAAACAGAAATCTCTATAATCTTCAAAAAAGTTGATTTTATAGATAGCACCTTTACCTCTATGTATTAAAGAGTACCTTTATTTTCTTTAGTCATATAGAAGAGCTATCTACTCAAAGGTTAGCTAATTTCAAAATATGGTGAATGTTTGAATTGAATACTTCATCAATACTCTTTCAAAATTCAATTACTTTCATAGTCCTTTCTGGCCACTAGCCCCAATAAAAGGATTTTAACAGTGTTCAGGTACCCATTCAGTGAATATATAATTTTGCTCTCTGTAGCAAGGTCTCAGTACTTCATTACCAGATTTATATTGATTAGAAAAGACAATATTCAAGCTGATAAATCATTAAAATATCTAATGTATGAATATAAGGTTGCCTCTTGGTTCCAACTGTATTAGAAGGACAGTTTCTAGATTTTTATAATTAAGCACTACAAATATTTAATTGTAGAGACTGAAGAATATATAGAATATATTGAATTTGCTTTGTTTTGTGAAGTCTGATCTTCCAACTGTAAGTTACTAGCACTGGGAGGAAAAAAACCAATCACTTAAATGAAAACTGAAAATATAAAGCCTATGTTTAAAACATGGCCTTTATTAATACTGCCCACTGAGCTCCATTTTTATTTTACATTGAAATACTTCTGCTTTGCAAAGAAAAGACAGAAAAGTGCATTTTACAAGAGTCCTTTTTTGTTTTTAATTCTCTGCGAAAATGGAAGGAATCTGAATCACAAGGTCACACTGTGGTAAAATGAAATTAAGAAACAATGATTTCAGTAATGCTATGCCATCACTAGTGTCTGGCTCTGACTTTGTTCTTGTAAATCAGGTCCTGATATACAGTCTAGAGCATCTAGGTTATTACTCTACAGCATATTAAACACAGAAAAGGAGGTTTAAAAAAAACCCCTTTCAATGTACAAACATGAATTTAAAAACTGATTTTAAAAAATCACCTTTTTACATAATGTATATGGCAAAAATGCTTTAAATACATGATTTTGGAAGAATTATTTACAAAATGTATCAGTCTGTGAAACATTCACAAACAAAGCATACATAATTGCTTTACTTAGTTGTCGCATCTCAACTTTGGGAGATATAAATTTATTCGGCAGTATAGCAAACATAAAAACGGTGACAAAATATTTTAAGGGCAACCAAAAATTTGATCCTCAAAATGGTTTAAATACTAGGACTGCCAAAGTTTCTAAACAAGGACATACTTCAATGATCCAGATGCCCATTTATATAGTTCTACACTGTTCGAAGGACTGAGACAGATTCCCTTCAATACAGGCAAAGCTGCTGGATGCAACCTCCTGTAAAAGGGACAGCTGAGAGCTATTGTCATTTGAAGAGTGAATTAATCTAGAATTTTCTTTTTTTCAATTTTATTAATATTTTAAAAAATACATAAAAATACAACATCCAATGTCTGAATAAATATATTTAACAAGTTGCAAGATAATACCTTATTTTACACAAAATTTTCAGCTTTAGAAATCTTGTTAAATAACTTCATTGTTGTTATATATTTCATTTTTGTTTTTTTGTAACAAAATAAAAACTCTGAAATTACATAGAAAAAAGACAAAATATTTTTGTCAAGGGATAAGATAGTCCACTGAAAACTTATTCACAATTCCACTGTAAACATTAATAAACATTAAAATATTTGCATAATTGTGTGCTCAAAAATCCTATAAAAAGTGGAAGACTTATTACAACTGTAGTTTTCAGTCAACTACACTTCCTTTCACAATTTATTTTGTCCCATTTACACATTAAACCTGGGCACACTGCTGAACATATACTTTGGCAGTTCTAAATAGCAAGTGCTTCCACAAAAATAATAAAACCAACAACAACAATTAAAAAGAACACAACATAAACCCCCTACTCACCAAGTGTTCAAATACATCTCAGTGAAAGTGCAGCAGTTAACTATTTAGCTGGATAATATTTGATGTTTACCATGTGCACTTGCTTGTCTATGATTTCTGTAACACCTGAAAGCTTTATTATACAGTTTCAAATTTGCTAAGTGCCCTTTTTCTATTTCACAAGAAAAAATGAAAAAAAAATTATAAAGGAAAAATTATGACAAATATGGCAGGCTGCCTAAACTTCAGTTACTAATCAGCTTATTTTTTTGCAACAGAAAAAAAGAAAAGAGAAGGGAGTAGATACAATCCAGCCTTGAAAAGTAGACAGGATATACTTAGCAATGTCAAACCAGTTGAGTGCTTTCTGTGGTTGTATTTCAGGGTTTGGGGATTTATGTCCATGGCAGCAAACTGCTGGGAAGGCAGAGAAAACATTTATCACCTGCACTCTACAGCAAGCACGTTTTGTGGGGGAGATGACGAAGAGGGACTCATTCCAGTGTCTGATGAAGCAGATGACATGGAGGCTCCGGCATGAGACACTGTGGAATCAAACAAGTTGCATTAGACTGGAAAACCATACACACAGATACCCAACCACTGGCAGATCAGAAATAAATTTCTTAAACATTATTCACTTCCATTATAGTCCTCTCAAATGGTGCATGAAGGAATTAATAGCAGCAAAAATTTTGTTTGGCTTAACTGAGTGGAATCAGTCTCTAATCACTTAAGTAACTGAGTTCAAAAAAGGCACCATAAAATAAAAAAGACTAGGTATAAACTCTTAAATTCCTACTTGAAAGATCTCTGAAAGAAAATCACCTTGTCCCCAAATCAGAAACAAGATAAATCTGAGATAAGTTCTCACTGCAGCAGATTCCTGCCTTTCTTTGGGATATAGGCTCCTAAAAGAATTCTCCATCCTAGAAAATATTTTGTAACCAGCCAACCACTGGCTTCCTATCTTTATCTTGTACCAGTATATCTGACAGACACAAGACTCTCATAAGCAAAGAGCAGTAATCGAGATCAGATTTCAGAATCATGGGATCAGGATGGAACTGAGGCTGAGTGACTAGGAAAAGTGCCCAAATGACTTTAACATAAAGCTCCAGAAGCATGGATTAAAGATCACTATTCTATGCATCAGCTGCTTTGCCATTTTTTAGTTTACACTTCTTTGCAGAGCTCTTCTTTTGCCAATCTTTGCTCAATTATTCCTATTTTACTTGAAGTTTTAATTTTTATTTAGGTATACCTCCCTCAGTGTGTACTGTCAATATATTTAACCCATTACTACAAACTCCAATATGTATGCTAGAAGTCACTGTCTCACTTTAATAACTCACTTCACACACACACACACACAAATTTAAAAAATCAAAAAAGGATAAAAGACTGTAAGAAAATTATATTCTTGGTTGTCTGAAACTTGTATGACCTTTAGGAAACTCAAAAGCAACTGAAAGTTCTCTGAAGAAAGTTCCATTTGTTGATTTGTTCTTGTGTTTAAGAATTCTGTAAAGACTTCTTGCTATTTAGTTTTTCAAGAAAAGGACAAACATGGAAAGTCAGTCTCTTTCCTTTTGCTCCACTGTATTTCCAGGAATTGAGAACTGCTGGACTTGGAGTCGAATGCTTCAAGACCATATATGATATAGGTCATTCTATCAGTAATTCATCCCTTAAGTGCCATAGGTAGAAAACTTCTCTCGAGATGAGCAAGCCTAGCAGGTGATTTACTTTTTTTTTTTTCCTTAAAGGGACATCCCTCCTAGAGCCCTCTCTACCGTTCTATCCTATTTCTGAAACAGCCACTTTGTAGGCTTGCTATGCAGTAGTCACTCTAGGGCTTCCCTTCACCATCATTTTGAGATTTTCCTTATTGTTTTCCTATACGGGATTCCTTCTTTGCTGGATCTCATGTTATCTTCGCAACCTGGCTTATAGTTTTAATGTCACCATCGAGAAATCTGACGCTGTTCTGAGGCCCATCTTTTTGTATGTACCTTTACATGGTAAAGAGTTTCCCAGGTGGTGCTAGTGATAAAGAACCCACCTACCAATGCAGGAGATGTACGAGACGTGGGTTCAATCCCTGGGTCGGGAAGATCCCCTGGAGAAGGAAATGGCTACCCTCTCCAGTATTCTTGCCTGGAAAATCCCATGGGCAGAGAAGCCTGGTGGGCTACGGTTCCATAGGGTTGCAAAGAGTCAGACATGACTGAGAGAGTAACACATACAAGGTAAACGTTTAGAATCTTACCTTTATCCAAAGGGTTCTGAAGTTTCATAATTTGCTTTGGTGTGATTCCTGCCCACCCTCTCACCACCCCCACTCCCATTCTTTACAGAGGTCACAGTGAGTCCTTTCAAGCTTCTAATCCATCTCCTTCAGTTCTGGAAATTTTTCTTAGGTCTTTGATGACAACTTCCTATGTCTATTCAGTGCTCTCTAGAAAGCCTATGATTCAGAAGTTGGATCTCCTAACCAGATCTCCTATACTTCTCTTATTCTCTATTATCTTTTTTACTTTTTACTGGTATCTCTCTAGCCTTGTTATCGAATCCTTTTTATTTTTTATTCGTACTACCATATTTTTAAGAGATCCTTCGTGTTCTCTGAATTTCATTAACAGTCTCATATTCTGGCTTCCTGGGGAAGGAAATGGCAACTCATTCCAGTATTCTTGCCTGGAGAATCCCATGGACAGAGGAGCCTGGCAGGCTACAGTCCATGGGATCACAAGAGTCAGATACAACTTAGCGACTAAACCACTGCAGTATCCTTCCTGTAACTCTGGATATTAATTATAGTTGTTTTTATATGGCATGTTGTCCAAGTTCTTTTTTGTTCTCATTTTCTATTTTGGTTTCTGTATTTACGTAGAGGTTTTTCTCAAACATCTGGTCTTCACTTCCATATTTAAGAGAAGGAGCATTAAGCTAATCGAAAGCTGTACATGAGGATGTTAGGCTTTTAAATGTTGGGCACTGCACATGTAGTGATTGGCAAGGAACTTGCTTTTTGGTTCAGGAACCTCCAAATCTAACCTCTCTGTTAGATCATTTCTTTTGGACTGACTACTTTCTTTAGAGGAATCTTTCAGTCTCCTTCCAAGAATAATCATAAGCTTAGTTACCAGCTTTCAGAGAGTAAGAAGATGAGATCTTTGTGTGGAAAAGGAATAGGAGTCTCATCATTCATTACTGGCAACTTTCACTTAAGCGCCCTCTTTCTGGTTTACCACTTAATACCACTTAACCCTCACCTTCAGCTATGGTTGGTTTCCTGAGTCTTTCTATAAGCCTGTGATCCCTTCCAGCCTCCAATAACTTAACCTCCTCGGTTTTTGCCTTTTTTTTTTTTCTTTGCTAAAGCTAGGGGAAAAGGTAGTTTGCTTCACAGGGTGGGATGAAAGGATCCAATTTCTCCTTCCATTTCAACCAGTCTCCATTTTTCAGCCTCACACTTTACACTGCCTTCAGAGCTTTTCTGGGGGCTGATGTAGTATGAATTAGCTTCTCCTTATTTTGTCCCACTACAAGGATAAACAAGCTTAGGTTTTCAGCATTCTCTCATGTGCTGACATACTGCTGACATTTCCTGTTAGCCACAGTCAATCTGCTGTCCCATTCTCTTGTCCTTGTGCATATAGGGCTTCTAGTTTTCTTTATATTATTTTAGTGAGGCCTGGGCTTGGGGTAGACATGCGCATGACAACGCTGAACTAAAGCAACCCTATACATTTTTAAGGTTTAGCTTAGATGCTACTGTCTCTATGATTATATCAAAGTCATCTCTCCTTCCACCTATACTTGGGTGTCACTCTTAGGACTCTCAACACACAGTTTCACTGGACAGTAAGACTTTGAGATCGAGGTCTGTATCTCATTCATCTCTGTACTTTCACCACCTGAAAGAAGGCCTGGCATATGGTATATGTGCATTAATGCTGCAGAGCTGAAGTATCTTAGGAAATGACTTACGATCCCGGCAAGACAATCTCCTAGAGAAGAAGCCATATGCCTCTTCGTTTTGATGAACCCCATAATATATAATGCCTGTTAATAGGCAGTCAATAAAATGTCTGTTGAATAGTGAGAGATATTCAGAGGCTCTTCTTGAGAACCCTCCACATTTAGTACAATCACACATTTTGTAAAACAGCTCATAGTCCCTTTCAAAAGTCTCATTCTGAACTTCCCGGGTGGAGCAGTGGATTGGAGTCCACCTACCAATGCAGGGGACACAGGTAGGGTTCAGCCCTGGTCTGTGAAGAGTCTACATGCCACAGAGCAGCGGAGCCCAAGCACCACAACTACGGAGCCTGTGAGCTGCAGCTACTGAAACCCACTCGCCCTGGAGCCTGAGCTCCACAAGCAAAGCCACCCGAACAAGAAGCCTGCACAGCGCAATGAAGAGCAGTGCCCGCTCGTGGAAATCAGAGAAAGCACACACAAAGCAAAGGCCCAGCACAGCCAGACAACAAAAATAAATAATTAAAAAGCACATTTAAAACCCAAAGCAAAAGTATCATTCTGACTAGTTCAGTTGTTGACTCATTTCAACAACACCAACAAAGAAGAAAACCTAGGAATCTAAAAATAATTTATATACTATATTCAAAAAGTGATAAACCTCAATCTTCTAAAGTGATATGATATATATTTGAAAAATAGAGGGAAAAAAGTTATAATCAAATTACCTTCTCTGTCTTTCTTTTTTAATCTTTTTCTCCTCCTGTCTATGGTTGCAACTTCAGACTTCAAAGACATGTAATATTTTCTGATTTCCTGTAGTTTTTCTTGGAGAAAAGAGATTCTCTCTGTACTGTTCATATTATCTAATTCATCTAAAAGGTTTGACTAAACATATATTACTTAATGATATATCACTGAAATGATCAGAGAAGCACAAGAAAACATCCAACATACAGCATCTCTGATCTATAATTGTACCTGTTTACCCATATAGTGTCTTTGTATTGATGTTTTAGTTATTTCCAATTGTCAATACAAGAAAGGCTATTTAAGTTCCATCAATCTGTATAAATCATTCATGTCTCATTTCGTAATTGGAGAGCTTTCTCCAGTCAGTATTTATTAAGTTAACATATAAGACACAGATTCTTTCATTTATGATAATAAGTAATGGTTATTGATAAGGCAATATTTAGGATACCTAAATAAATGAATTTGCTAATTATTATTCTTTGTTTTGACATTTTAACATATCACTTTTGACATTTGACATATCACTTTGTGATACATATTCAAGTTTTCTATAAGTATCTTACTGAGTTGAAAGCTCCACTTATATGTCCGAGGGGATGAATTCGGATGTTTTTCTTTCTGTTTATCTTTTTCTCCGTCTTTGATGTGAGGGGATATCCTTGCAGGGGATCGTGCAAGCTTCTGTGGCTTAGATACATTAAGATGCTTTACTGGGGTACATTTACTTGAATTGTCTAGGACAGGAAGATCTTCACTATCACTGCTTTGTCCTATGAGAAGAAAAAGTTAACTCAGATTATAAATTATAAAAACTTTAAAAATGCAACAGACCCAGCAATTATACTTTTTCGTATCCTAAAGAAACAAATGCACAAAAGTCCTAAGTTTTATAACAATAAAAAGATGGAAATAACCTAAATACCCACCAAAAGGGAAATGGCTAAGAATTACGTATTGTTTCTCAGTAGCTGAGTCATATCTGACTATTTGCAACCCCATGAACTGCAGCATGCCAAGCTTTCCTGTCCTTCTCCATCTCCTAGAGCTTGTTCAAACTCATGCCCATTGAGTCAGTGACACCATCCAACCATCTCATCCTCTGTCACCCCCTTCTCTTTTTGCCTTCAATCTTCCCCTGATGCTGCGGAAGGGTCTGGCATTAGGGTCTTTTCCAGTGAGTCAGCTCTTCACATCAGGTGGCTAAAATATTGGAACTTTAGCTTCAGCAACAGTCTTTTCAATGAATATTCAGGGTTGATTTACATTAGGACTGACTGGTTTTATCTCCTTGCTGTCCAGGGGACTCTCAAGAGTCTTCTCCACACCATAGTTCAAAAGCATCAATTCTTCCACACTCTGCCTTCTTTATGGTTCAACTCTCACATTCATACATGACTACTGGAAAAACCATAGCTTTGACTAGACAGACCTTTATCAGCAAAGTGATGTCTCTGATTTTTAATATGCTTTCTAGGTTGGTCATAGCTTTTCTTCCAAGGAGCAAGTGTCTTTTAATTTCATAGCTGCAATCACCATCTGCAGTGATTTTAGAGCCTGGGAGAATAAAATCTGCCATTGCTTCCACATTTTCCCCATCTATTTGCCATGAAATGACAGGACCGGATGGCAGGATCTTAGTTTTATGAATGGTGAGTTTTAAAGCAGCTTTTTCACTTTCCTCTTTCACCTGCATCAAGAGGCTCTTTAGTTCCTCTTTGCTTTCTGCCATTAGAGTGGTATTATCTGCGTATCTGAGGTTGTTGGTACTTCTCCCGGCAATCCTGATTCCAGCTTGTGTTTCATCCAGCCCAGCATTTCACATGATGTACTCTGCTTATAAGTTAAATAAGCAGGATGACAGTATACAGCCTTGATGTACTCCTTCCGCAATTTGGAACCAGTCTGTTGTTCCATGTCCAGTTCTAACTGTTGCTTCTTGATCTGCATACACGTTTCTCAGGAGGCAGGTCAGGTGGTCTGGTATTCCCATCTCTTTTTAGAACAAAAATGACCAAATATCCAAAATAGATTATGAAATGATAAAGTTAAAAGAAAACAATAGGCATACTATTGCCCTATACATGTTTAAAACAAAACACAAAACAACCCAAAAGGGCGACCAACCCAAACTATACATATGAAGAAGCACAAAATAAACGCCCAGCTGTTAACATGTGTATAATAAAATGTGAGCAGATATTTGGTTGCAAGTCTGCATCCCTCCTCACCAAATCTGCACTGAGAGAGATGCTTTTGGTGTTCATTTAATAACAAATTAGAATTTTCTCTCCTTTTCTGCTTTATTTCAAAGTCTACACCCTTCTTACACCATATTTACTCTCATAATCCAACTTTGCCTTTTAATAAAAAGGCAAAGTTGTGGGTTACACACCAAACTTCCCAGCCCCTTCCCTACTGTATGTGTCTCTTGGCACTTTTTCAGCCTCAAAGAGAGGAGACTTAATTCTGGGCAAGCTACTATAGTATCTTCAGCAATACTCTTGAAGCCATTTATTCTCAGCTCCTCTGAAACGACCCAATGTCATTTTATCTTTTCTTTTTCAGAGTCTACAAACATGCTTTAAGCTTTCCCACCCTCTGAGAGAGAAGAGGAGGGAAGGAGAGGAAACCCGCCCCCTTTGGCTGTTACCTCTTTCCTTCTCTTTGGGGTCAAATTTCACGGAAGAGAAGTTGTTTGTTATCCTGATTTCCATACCTTCTAATTCATCTCCTTCCCATGCGCTTATTAGGGCCCCTACCACTATTCACCAAGTTCAATGAATATATTTTAATCCCACATGAATATTCTATTGCATTTGAAGCACCTTTCCTATTCAAACCAACAACTGTTTACTGATTTTCATTTATCTCTAATCTGCTTCTAGTCTCCTCTTCCTGGCCCACTTAAAGGGATATGCCACATAATTCCACTTCTGGTCCTTTTTCTTCTCATTTTACAACTCTCACATAGCAGCTTTATCATCTTGTAATCCTTCAACAACTATATTCTAAAACCAGACTCTTTTAGAAGCTCCAGAGCCTTATTTCCCTAATAGTTGGTACCTCTAATACAACATTCCCTAAATTACTCTTCCAACAATCTGCTGCTACTCCTGTATGCCATATGTTAGTTAACCAGTTCCTCATATCTTACTACTACTAACAGTGTCCTAGTGATTTTATGGGCTTCCCTGGTGGCTTAAATGGTAACTTTAAGCCTGCAATGGAGACCCAGGTTCAATATTGCATCAGGAAGATCCCCTGGAGAAAAAAATGGCTACACACTCCAGTATTCTTGGGTTTCCCAGGTGGCACTGGTGGTAAAGAACCTGCCTACCAATGCAAGAGACATAACAGACACAGGTTCGATCCCTGTGTTGGGAAGATCCCCTGAGGAAGAAATGGCAACTCGCTCCAGTATTCTTGCCTGGAGAATCCCATGGACAGAGGAGCTTGGCAGGCTACAGTCCATGGGGTCACAAAGAGTTGGACAAGACTAAAGCGACTTAGCACGCGCACACACACACACACACACACAGTGATTTTATGTCCTACTTCTCTTCATTCATCCCTCCTTTCACTGCCTCGGTTAAGCCAAAGATGCTTTCCAAAAAGAAAAACTGATCATCTCCTTTCTTTTTTCCTTTTTTAACTTTTTACTTTGAGACCATTTTTGAACTTACAAAAAAGATGAAGAATGGTTACTAAAAAATGTTTTTCTGCCATTTGAGGATAACTTTCTCTGCCATATTTGAGCACCTTATAGTGTTTATGTCTTACAAATGAGAACATTCTCCTTGTTTTAGTTATCTACAAATTAGCCAAAGCACAGCAGTTTAAAAGTATAAATGTTTCGTATCTCACATGGTTTCTGAGGGTCAGAATCTGGGAGCATCTTGGCTCTGTGGCCTGGCTCAGGCATCTGGTGGGGTTGCAGCCAACCATTTCGCCCAGGCTCTGGTCTCTGAAGACCTGACTGGAGCTGAATGATATGCTCCAGGATGGCTCCCTCACATGGCTGTTAGTGAACATCAGGAAGCCTCAGTTCTTGCCTACATGGCTGTAGGAAGGATATGCTTGGTTCCTCACCACACAGGCCTCTCCATACACTGCTTGACTGTCCTCCCAACATGGCAGCTAACTTTCTCCAGAGCAACTGATCCAGAGGAAAGCAGAGAGGAATCTGCTGTGCCTTTTATGAGCTTCAGTTAATACTGCATCACATCCACTCTATTTTACTAGTTAAAAGAAAGTGACTAAATAGAGCCCATACTCAAGAGGAAGGAATTGCACTTTGCTTCTAGAAGAGAAGCATATCAACACACTTATGGATGTGTTTTTAAATCCACGACACTCCTAAACAACCAGATATATTACTGTCATCTAATCCTCAGACTCCACACAACTATCTCTAGTTTGACCTAATAATGTTCATTAAACCAGTAGCATCCAGGTGAGAATTATATACCTCATTTAGTTGTCACATAAATCTCCTTCCATCTGGAATGGTTCCTCCTTGACTTTCATGACCTTGACAATTTTAAAAATTATAGGCCAATCATTCTACAGAGTATCCTTCAGTTTGAACTTGTTGCTGGGTCCTCACGATCACAGTCAGGTTATACATCTTTGACAGGGATGTTACAGATGTGCACGCCACTCTTCAGGGCACATCCTGTCAGGCGGCACATGATCTCACTTGATCCCATTACTGGCGGTGTTCATTTTGACTACGGTAATGTCTGTCCATGCACCCACTGTAAACTTACTCATTTTCCCTCTGGAATTCCCGCTATCTTTCTAGTCTCATCTCCTACACTCTTTCTCTATACTCTGTACCTGTCCAGCCATTAGCCACATCTGGTTACTGGGTGCTTGGATTGACAATTTTAAAAATTATAGGCCAATCATTCTACAGAGTATCCTTCAGTTTGAACTTGTTGCTGGGTCCTCACGATCACAGTCAGGTTATACATCTTTGACAGGGATGTTACAGATGTGCACGCCACTCTTCAGGGCACATCCTGTCAGGCGGCACATGATCTCACTTGATCCCATTACTGGCGGTGTTCATTTTGACTACGGTAATGTCTGTCCATGCACCCACTGTAAACTTACTCATTTTCCCTCTGGAATTCCCGCTATCTTTCTAGTCTCATCTCCTACACTCTTTCTCTATACTCTGTACCTGTCCAGCCATTAGCCACATCTGGTTACTGGGTACTTGGAATAGGGTTCAAAGGATTTTTTTTTGAAATGCCCTTTGTCTTAAATAAATTATATGCTCCTTCCTTGGAATATGTGTCTACTGTAATCTAGTATTTCCATTTCAGACTTGTATGAAAGCATGTTTTGGATGCAAAATTATAATTTGTCAAAATCAACCATGTTTTTTCCTACTGTATCCCTTAACTTTATTCTTTATTGTACATACATCTGTTTTTCAGATATATTTGAAAAACATTCTTATGTTATTCAAATTCTATTTGTTTTATTTTATTCTTGTTATTTTTTTCAAGATTTCCAAACATATTCCTCTAACATTAAACTATATTACATAAGAAATGCAATAAGCATAAAAAATAACCACAGCTATCTCAGCTCTAAATAAAATTGACAAGCAAATTTTCAAATGAAAATCTAATGGAAAAATTGCTACTTTTCAGAAAAGAACAAACCAAATTTAGTTTTAAGCTGACACAAATGATCAGGCCAAAAAACTGCTGCAAGTACTAACACCTTACTAAAGCCAGTGCTGCAAAGCACCAACCTGCTCCATTCTTTTCATTTTTGGCCACAGCACTTGTTCGCTTTGGGGTTCGCTTCTGCTTTTTTGCCAGTAATCCACTAGTTCCATCACTTGGCCTTTTCTGACCTGAAATAAGTGGAAAGAGAAAATTAGAAAAAAAATCAAGAGCAAGTATGTTCATTCACCTCCCTACATGAATTCCCATGTATATGTTTTTTTAAAAGGGTGGGGTAGAGAGGGAGATTGGGGAGGGAAGGAAGGAAGGAAAAAGAGAAGAAACACAGGAGGGGAGGAAGGGAAAAAGAGAAGGAAGGGAGGAGGCAGGGACAGAAGAAGGAGGGGAAGAGGGTACTTAACAGATCAAAGCTCCTAAAACTCTTAGCATACTAATTTTGAATTTTAACATAAAGACTGATTTTCTCCCTAGGAAGTCCTTACCCTTCTCTCTGCTCTCTCTTTCTTGAACAATTATACTACAGGTACCAGAGGCAACACTGGCTTCAAAGCCATTTGCTGATTCCCTCTCACAGAGACCTTCTTGAGATTCTTCAGCAATACTGTCAACTTCAATAGTTATGTCACTCTCACTTTTTATACTCCGAGACTCATCTTGGCTGAGAGTAAGTGGTGACGCTGCTGAAAAGTTATGCTGTACTACAGGAGGTAGGGCAGGTGGAATAGAAACAAGAGAGTTAGATTCCGAGCTTTCAACTACTGCGTCCTCAATGCTGGTTTTATCCTTTTCATCCAAATCATCCAAATCTACTTCATGGCAAACCAAGGTTTCTGGTCCAATCAGAGGCATTGCATCCTCTTCTTCCTTTAGCGGAGTATTTACAGTTTCTTCTGCTGGACCATCAAATTTTTCATTAGTCAATTCTTGAACGCATCGGTTTGGCTCTGCTTTAATGATGGCATTCCTTCATTTTCTATTTCAAAGTGTTGTTCAAAATTTAAGTTTTTCATTCCCTCAGCAGCAGTGCAATCACTGGTCCTTTCTTGAGATATGCTAGATATGCTATTTGTCATTTCCATTCCGTTCTCGATTCTTATTCTTTTCTCTGGTGATAACTGTCCCAGTATCTTTCGTTTCAACTTTTTTTCTTTTGCACATTGGTCAATTTCATCTTCAGTAGCAGAAGAAAAGTTTTTACTGTCTAACGAAGAAAATTCTGGACTCTGAGCATCTATATGAGGTTCAGTTCCTGCTTCATCCTGGCTAAATGGTGAAATTTTTATAATTTCTAAAGAAAGATCTTTTGTCTTGCTTCGTCTTCCCTTTCCTTTAGGAGATTTTTCTGCTTCTTTCTTAACTTCTTCTTGCTCCACTTTATTTCCTAAAATCTGTACTATTTGTTCATTCTCTCCAACTTCTAACTTTAAGGTTTCTAAAGGCTGCATTTGAGTCCTATCATTTTCTTTTAATATATGTGGAGCAGTCTTTGGATTTTCTTCATCTAGCTTATCATCATTTAAATTTTCATTTTTTTCTAATTCTTCTTTAATATCAGGAGAAAGTTCTTCATTCATCAAATTCTTTTCTAAAAGGTCTTCTGTTTCACTATCAGATGAACAGGAGTCTGCAAGAGAAAGCATTATATTACACAAGTTTCTACTTAATTACCAATGTAATTTGTAATAAAAATTCTGCCAAAGACAAAACTCTTCATCATGTACCGCTGAATGCCTCCTTGTAGAAATTTCTCATATAAAATAAACCATATATTTGTGTCAAAAATGGGGGAGGGGATTTCTCAAATAAAACTCTGTGTGGAAATATATTACATAGAAAAATATTACTGTCTCAATTCTGTAAAAGAGCTCTTTTCCAATTTTTACTAGTATCGTATTTAGGCTACAGTAACTGTTAGAAAAATCAAAGGACGAGTATTGAAATATGAAGTTAACATATGAAGTGGTTTGATTTGAGAGGGTACTGATTAAAATCTGGAATGCCCATTTTATGTCCTTAGAAAGGAGTATGACATTCTGCTTCGTTCTGAAAAGATGTATAAAAACGAAAAGCTTGAATTCTCAAAAATGTAAATATTCCTCTGATTAAGAGAAAGGAAGGTATAGGCCAGTTACCTTTCTGCAAAGAAAACCATTCTCCTAAGTCAGAGCATTTTTTAAATAAAAAATAATGTTATAAGATGATATGGAAGTGGTAAAATACAAGAATTCTGCCCACATGGTGCTCATATTTTAAAGTGCAAAAAGGCAAGCTTAAATGTACTTTTTAAGTGAGCAGGTATGTAGTTTTATGGTTTTATCATATACAGAATTTAGAATTTTGTCTCATGTTTTTTTAAAAGGTAGCCTTTTACTTTTACGAAGCAGTTTAGCAAGAAAATGTATAATTTTGTAGGCTGTACATGTGCACGCTTCTAAGAGCATTTGCAACTTTGTGGAACTCTTGCATTTGTGTATTATGTCAGCCTTCCTGCAGATGGCAGTAAAAAGGAGGAAAGATGCCCTTTCTAACTTGCACAAAAGCTCCACATGGTGGATTCATGGCAATCCTGTGGTTCAGAAAAGTTTTCAAGGGAGGAAAATTCTTATGTGAACATTTTCTATATTTAACATTTCTTAAATTACATAGAAAAATATACAAAAGTAGAAAAGTTAGAAAAAACGTAAAAGCAGAATAAAATATCTTCCCTTATATTCATCACAAAACATGTGCCTACCACTTTAGTTTGTGCTCTCTCTGAAAAACAGTCTCAGCTTTACTGAAAGATCCTAAGTGAACAGCAATGCTGAAGATCCTAGGTGAAGGGAATGGCAACCTACTCCAGTACTCTTGCCTGGAAAACCCCACGGATGGAGGAACCTGGTTGGCTGCAGACCATGGGGTCGCTAAGGGTGGGACACAACTGAGCGACTTCACTTTCACTTTTCACTTTCATGCATTGGAGAAGGAAATGGCAACCCACTCCAGGGTTCTTGCCTGGAGAACCCCAGGGACAGAGGAGCCTGGTGGGCTGCCGTCTATGGGGTCGCACAGTCAGACACGACTGAAGCGACCTAGCAGCAGCAGCAGGTGAACAGCAGTGGATTACAGGAGATACCAGTGCATGCTTTGTAGGACAGGGCGGCATATTGGCTTATCAACCCATGCTCTATTAAAACAGAATATTCTGATACTGTCAAGAAAAGGTACTCCTTATTAAAGTAAAATATCACTGATTTTTAAATAAATAGGGTACAGCAAAATAAACATTTTGTTCAAGTCAAATTTTGTAATTTAAATCATGTATTAAAAACCTAGATGACTTCCTATGAATCTCTTACACAACTGGTTTTATTATTTATATTACTGATTTTTTTTTTTTTAATCAATGTTCCTCAAAATTGAGCACCTTCCATTCCATTTGACAGGGGTGAGCTGTCTGGCATATTGCTTCGAAAACTTCTGGTACCTGATTTTCCGTCACTGTTTGCAGTCTTAGATAACCATACGGCATGTTAGACGAAAGAGCAGACTTTAAAGGAGGTCGTCCCCGTTTTGACTTCTGCCTCTCCTCATCCCTCTTTTCATCCTTTTCACTGTCTTCTTTGTTCTAGGTTACAATAAAATGTATGAGAAATAGTACCTTTATGAAAAATACATACTCTACTTTGCCAAGGAAAACTGTAACTCAAAAAGATTGTTATATCAACTCCTAATCTGTAGTTATGGAAAAATTAAAATTAAATAGTTTTCTAATGTTTTATACTTATATGAGTATGATGTTCTACAACTTCAACATGGTAACACTGCAATTATATTGTGAAGGTCAGAGGCAGCACATAAGAGAGCTATATGTACTACTCAACTCTCTCCTTGTCTCGCACTATTTCCTGAGGAAAAGAAAGATATGTCATCATCACTACAGCAGAGGCTGAAAATTGAGGGTGTGGATGAGGACAGAACATATAGCCAATGTATGCTTTAAAACTTAGTATTAGCTTCCAACATTTAAAAATCAGATTTTACTTTTTAAAAAATACAGTTGTCTTGAGAGAAAAAAAAAAATCTAAAATCTGGCAAGCCTGACTCTGCATCCCACAGCAGAGTGGTTAGCTCCATCCGCTCTACATGAGGGACATAACCTCTTCTTTGTCACTCAGTCCTACTTCACCACTTTTCTAGAGAACCTCGTAAGCCTTTGCATTTGAAGCCTGTGCCCCAGGGGAAGCTGGTTTTTACCTTTCCCGAAATAGTGCGGAAATGTGTTCACAGTTTTTACTTTTTAGCTTCTGGGATGTAAGGGGGAAAGTCACAATTACTATGAAAGACTCAACATGATTATATGAGAAAATAAGTTTTATAAAAAACACAGTATTAATACAAATATGAACAACTCCTGTTAGCTAAAGGATATAGCACCTGTATACATACTTTAGCTTTTTTCTTCTGTTTTTTCTTTGGTCCGCCTTTGTCCAATGGCCAGATTATCCTGTCAGCCTTTACCCATTCATCATACCTTAAAATAAAGAATATATTTTAAAATTCACAAGAACATCTTATTTGAAATGTAGTCACCAAGTGCAAACAACAGTGAGACAGACTGCAGAGGGTTAAGTTCTATGTCGATAGAAGGTGATGGGCACAGGGGCCAACTTGCTGGTAGTGTGTGTGCCAGGTGCTGCAGCAGGTGCTTTGGGTACCCACCACCAACAGGGCACAGCAAGAGAATTTCTCAGGGCAGACAGGTTTAAGGGGGAGAGTAGGGTAGGCAAACTAAAGAGATTCAAGGCTGTTCAAACTGCCTTTTTCCCCACAACTCCCACTCATCCGAGCTTAATTAAATAAGCTGATTCTGCTCTGGAGTTCATTCTAGTAACCAAATAATGCAAAACAAGTGAGATAAATTCAAACTTATAGTATGATGAGTTCTAGATTTTATGAAGTTTTTTTCAACTCTTTTCCTCCCAAAACTCTCTCTAGCTTCCAGTATTTCTAATAAAATTTTATTCTGAACTGTACACCTCTAAAACTGAATTTCTTTTAGAGGTATTTTAAGTTTATTCTGAAAACTCATTTTCCCCTTTCCCATAGCACTGACATAACTTCTAGATTTTAATATAGCCAGTCCAAGTTACTAATCAGGGGCAAATAAGAAATTAAACCTCCCAGAACTAAATAACAGCTTTTACATTATATAAGTATATATTTATAGAGCTATCTATAATTTGTATGTTTAATGTGCATTTACAGGTATTTCTAGAGATGAACCAAAATCTGAACATTTTAGCTAAAAAAAAAAAAAGAAAAAACTACAGGCAGTCCTTGCTTTGAACTGCACCCTGGTGATGCAAACCACACCTTCACTTTGTAACCCAATCACCGTTAACCCATGCAAAAGAAGGACCCTGTTCCAACAGGCACAAGTTCAGCTGACCCTGTACCATGACTCTACACTATGGTTTAAACATGATCTTCTCAGGCATTATCCCAGTATCTAGCCGGGTGGAAGGCCAATGAAAAACTATTAACCATGTGAATTCCAGCTAGGTAGGAAGATAACCAGTTAGAACAAACATGATCATATAATAAAATGACTATTAACAGTCATACAGTAAAAAATTAAAGAGATAAAAAGAGAAGGACACTAGGAGGGGGATAGTCTAGAAAACAGAACAGACACACTGATGGTAAGTAAAAGCGGATGGTTGTGAACCAAGTAGACTCTGAGGAAAAAAGGTGGCTACACTGGGCTGCACGTGCAAAGCAGGGAGGTTTGTTAAGGTTGTCAAGTGTAGTCTTTAGCCCTGGATTCAATACATACAAAACTACTGAGAGATGGACAAGAAAGTTTGTTTTTAGTGTTGGCAGAAATGTGAAGGGCACTGATCTGAAGCTGATCTGAGAAAAAAAAAAAGAAATTTTAAAGATTTTTTTTTTAATTTTTACCTTTAAAATTATTTATTTTTAATTGGAGACTAATTACTTTACAATATTGTGGTGGTTTTTGCCATACAGCAACATGAATCAGTCATGGGTATACATGTGTCCCCCCATCCCAAACCCCCCTCCCGCCTCCCTCCCCATCCCATCCCTTTGGGTCATCCCAGTGCACCAGCTTTGAGTACCCTGTTTCATGCATCCAACTTGGACTGGTCATCTATTTCACATATGGTAATATACATGTTTCAGTGCTATTCTCTCAAATCATCCCATCCTCACCTTCTGCCAGAGTCCAAAAGTCTGTTCTTTACATCTGTGTCTTTTTTGCTGTCCTGCACATAGGGTCATTGTTACCATCTTTCTAAATTCCATAGATACGTATTAATATACTGTGTTGGTGTTTTTCTTTCTGACTTACTTCACTCTGTGTAATAGGCTCCAGTTTCATCCACCTCATTAGAACTGACTCAAATGCATTCTTTTTAAGAGCTGAGTAATATTTCATTGTGTATATGTACCACAACTTCCTTATCCATTTGTCTGCAGATGAACATCTAGGTTGCTTCCATGCCCTAGCTATTGTAAACGGTGCTGCGATGAACATCGGGGTACATTATCTCTTTGAATTCTGGCTTCCTCAGTGTGTATGCCCAGCAGTGGGATTGCTGGATCGTATGGCAATTCCATTTCCAGGTTTTAAAGGAATCTCCACACTGTTCTCCATAGCGGCTGTACTAGTTTGCATTCCCACCAACAGTGTAAGAGGGTTCCCTTTTCTCCACACCCTCTCCAGCATTTATTGTTTGTAGATTGTTTGATAGCAGTCACTCTGACCAGAGTGAGATGGTACCTCATTGTGGTTTTGATTTGCAAGAAATTTTAAAGTTTTATATGCTATTCATTCAATCCATACTCTTTTTAAAATGATGTGAGAGGACAGAAGCCAAACACGGCCTCACTAAAGAAAACAGTTAACATTTGCTGAGCACTTAACTAAGTGCCAGGCACTAACTATATAAACTTTCATGTTAATATAATTCGCACTGCTTCTCACAAAATCCCTATAAAGTAGATGCTCTGCATTTCTTAACTCAGGGATGAGGAAACTGAGTATGTAGGGAAACTCTGGAACACCTGGGCTCCAAGCAACTACAGGGTCCACAGATACAGTGAACACACAAGACTTCGTAAAGACTAGAGAGAAAAGTAGTTGCTAGATGCTAGCAACTGGCCTGGGACTATTAGCTGGGCCTTCCTGTGGCTACAGAGCCGTCCTGGCTCCCACAGCTAGGGTGCATTGTTTTCCTGTTGCACATAAACAGTTTCACGGAACATCAACATCAGACAGGTCTGTTCCATGACCATGATGGATCAAGACAAAGAAAAGACCACTTCCTAGTTGTGTCTCAACAAACACAAAAAACAGGAACACTGTCCAAGCCACAAAAATGACCAAACATCCTTTATACCCCGAGTGACCGCCACTGCTTTACTAGTGACAGCACTGTGGTGGTGGTGGTTCCAGTGGGGACGGAGGGAGGGGGTGGTTTAGTCACTAAATTGTGTCCAAGTCTCGCAACCTCCATGGACTATAGCCCGCCAGGTTCCTCTGTCCATGATGTTCCAGGCAAGAATACTGGAGTGGGTTGCCATTTCCTTCTCCAGGGGATCTTCCTGGCCCTGGGATCAAACCTGCATCTCCTGTGTCTCCTGCACTGCAGATGGATTCTTTACCCACTGAGCCATTGGGGAGAAGTCCTAAGATAGCATTAACCTTGGTCTAGTCTTCCCTTCTTACAGGTAAGATTAAGGTAACCAATCAGAATTAAATTAACCCCTGCTTCTTGACAGCATCCAGTCTAGAGCAACACTCTATTTCCTAAACCCTCCCCAAATCACCTAACAGAAGCTCAGATCTAAGTCTTATCTAACATTCTTATTTATTAATTTTCCAATTCAGACCTATCACAGTGCTTGATACAGGCTTGATTTCTGACAAATTTAATAAACAAGTAAACAAGCAAAACCACTTGCAATGTTGGGAGCCATGGGTCTAGCTCCCTAAAGGATGTTTCCACAGAATCCTGAGCTGCTGCTACTCCCAAAGGTGGCACCCTGAGCTTTCATGACCCACCCTCGAACTGACATGCCACGTGGTTCCCTAAGTTAGGTGTCCTCCCTTACTGCAAATGAGCAGCAAACCCAGCTTGTTCAGGTACAGATGTGATCCTGGTGATCTTTGGCTGGAAGTACTGACATGGGAAGGAAGATAGTAGGAATATTCGAAGTCCTGGAAAATCCAAATGCAAGGTGTGCTGTCTAAGTGCGTGTACTGTTTGTGTTAGTTCTTCAAAACATTAGAAATGATCTTTCTGAACCAAAAACAAATTTCAAAATAAGAAAATGCATTTTTTGCTTACCTGACATTCCATCCATAGTAATGTACCAAGTATAAAACTTCTCCATCATCAATTTCAGTGCTTTTAATACTGGCTTCATAGATCTTCTGCGTTTTCCCTCGTCCATATTTTACTTTCACTTTGGTGCCTGTTAGGCAGGGTTCTGTGTCTTCCTCATCTTCCTCCCCCTCAGAGTCACATTTGCTTTCAGTTTCTTCCCTGCAGTAAGTTATAACACTGATAATGCTACTGATAACTTAATGGAAAACAAAATAATATATGCTAAAAGAATCCAACATGTAGAAGAGTCACAACCTAATTATTACCTTCGTAACATGTCAGTGGAGGAGGAGAAGAAGGAGGAGAAGGAGAAGATCTTCATAGACTACTTAGTAAGGGACTGATTTATTATGAAAAGGTGCACTGTACCAAAAGTAAATCCATACTTCTTAAAGGCAAGTCAGTCATCACAGTTAATGGTGATGTGGAATCAAATAAGTCACTTTTGATAAAGCAAAATTAGAGCAACATGCTTTGAAGAAGTCTTTAGGATTCAAGTGCCACCTTATATGTGAAAATGACCTGAAGATGGTGTTTAACTTTCTGCAACTGAAGTGTCTTAAGTCTACCTGACTACTACTTTTTGCTCAATTCAGAAAGGTTCTTAACCCAGACTTTTTTGGTGGGAAAAATAATGAACAAGGGCTGACTACCTTAGTAACTCTTTTAAACTAGTTTATATTTTAAAGGTTTCCCCACCCTCATGAAGAAACAATAGCCATCTGGGTATTAGACAGATACCCATCTGGGCCTCTTGTTATCACTGTGGGATAGCACCACAAGAACAAAGGTTCTGTATATCTTACATTGGTTCTTTTTTGTTTTTACACATCTCCCATCAGCTTTTGTTTTGATAATCATATATACATATACAAAGGAGATTCACATAGGGAGTTCAAGTATTTTTAATATTTTTAAACAAACATTCTTATTAGCCCAGCAAAAATTCAGAACAGATTTGCATCAAAGATCATCCTAGTGTCACAAGAGTTTTAAAAACCTTAAGAGGAGGTACTATCTTCTGTCATAAACATAGGGCATTATTTTAGGGACCACTGGGGGACCCAACATGAAGAAACTTTGACCACTCATTAGCAGTGGGAATGTTTTCTTTACAAGGGCATCTTCCAATTTCACTCTGATAAGGTAATTTCAAAACACCATGGAAAACTACTTAAAACAGAAGTTTCTACAGATTAAAAAAAAAAAAGTCTGTTTCCAGGATTCCTGCTATTAAATGAGGATACAGACTGTATATTCAGTTTTTGTAATAAAAGGAAATATCATCCTTCATATTCAAGTCTGTGAAACTTTATGTCTCTAAAATAAATATTCTATTTACATATCAATTATAAAGGCTTTTTAAAGCAAATGGTGTGTGTGTGTGTGTGTGTGTGTGTGCGCATATAGTGTGTGTATTACATAAATACTATAAAACATACACATTTTGATGATTATTTTTAACAAATCTTCAAACTATAGTTAGGCCTTACTTTTTAAATAGTCTACCTTACCCTATTAATTGTCCAAATATTTGAATTAATACACTTATATCATTATACTCAACTCTAATTATTTCCTCCTACTTTCCCTAATCCTAATCATATTTCACTACAGAACTTTCTTTATTCACTATTCTAAATCACATGTGACTGTGAATACTCCTGTACCTATTTATGCTGAATCATAAAATTACCTCTCCCACTCACCAATCATTACTATTTTTGCAGTTATTTTTTCAATGGTTAATTTTCAGATGGGTATCAGCTGCTAGTTGGAAACAGCAGGCCACTTTTCTCAATTTTGCCTAATCACTCAAATTTCTAGAAAATTAAGCACTGAAAAAAATGTGGAGGAGAGCTTCTACACAAGGAAGTGTGTTATGCTGTTGCTGAGTTAAAATTCAGTTTTTAGTAGTGTCTAAAAATTAGTAAATCCATTTGACAATAAAGAAATGGCCACAAAACAGAGTTGGACATTACCATGATCTAGCTGGACTGCCTAATCTCTGGTTATTTTAAAGTCAATTCAGTCCATACATGTATAATGCATGAAAAAAAAAAAACAACAGTTTTCACTCAACAACAAACAGGATGAACATTAAAAAGCCGAAATTTAATGTGATGTGGGCGAGAATGAATTTTCCAAACTAGAGTCAGGGGTGCATGCCACTTATTCTAACACAGTAACTTGGAAAAGAAGACTGTCTTAGATGCAGCTGACACACAGAAACATCTGCTAGTACTGTGCACCCATGTGTGTGTTAGCTTTCCCACATTGTACCTTTTTTAAAATGGCATTTTTGCTGTCGCTGTTTCCTCTTGTCCACTTCCTCCATTTTTCTCCAGCTCCCTTCCCTGCTGTCAACTGCAGGGCCTTTCTTTTGACTGGGTGGCGCAGCCTTCTTTGAGGCCACTGTTTAGGGCACAAGCGCTATTAAAATGGTGCGACCAGTATATTCTCCAACTCCAAAAGGCGACACACATCATCTTCACAATGTGTCTCACCTTCATCAGACAAGAGGGATGGAAGTCCCAATAAGAAAGCATCCCTCAGACCTGAACCTCTAAGCAGGGGCAGAGCGCTGCTGTGCCCCAGACAGGTGCTTCGGGAGAACAAACACAAGATAATGTACCTCTCTTGGCTTTTCTCTTCCTCTTCCTCTGAGTCTTTGTCAGAATCCTCCTGCTTTCTGATTTTCTTCTCCTTTTGCTTTGGTGTATTTTTTCTCCCCAGTAGTAGTTCGTTTTCCTTCTTCTCCGCAGTTTCATAGTCATCATCTACATCCTTATTTTCTGTATCATTATCTCTTAATTTGTCTTCTGTTTTTTCTTCTTCAATTTCCTTTTTAATAGAATTTGCATCTCGAGCAATTCTCCTTCGTCCCTAGTAGAGAGGATGAAAACTTTAAAGTAACTGTCACTACAAAGGGGAAAAAAACACAGAAAAATGTTCTCTTTTTCTTAAACCATCATGGCAATGACTAGTCTTTCTAGCTTGAGATGTGATACTGATAACCCATCAACTCCTGTGTACTTTTTGCTTCCTCTCAAAATAAAAAAATCAACCCATGTAAATTACTTATGTCCAAATCTATTATGTCCCCTGGCTACATACTACATGAAAAATAATAAATTTTTCCTGTGTTCACTATACTATCTCATTTTAATATTTCTTGACTACAATAAAAGTTTTTAAAGAATTATCTCAGTGTCAATGATATAAGTTAATAATAAGGAAAATAAACCAGTCCCTTATTTTCTGGAAGTTCTTTCATCTCTAACTCTATTGTTTACTACGATAAAATTCACATTATCACTGTATTTCAATGGGATTACATTTTATTACGTTTTAAAAGAACTGAGTTTGTACTAATGGCCAAAAAGTGAGCTGATTTCTTTGAATCTGGAGAGCTCACTAGGCCAGTAGTAACTTGTTACAACCTCAGCAGCTGTTATCCAGTCTCTTGTTGCATGCTCAACTGACCAGGAAACTGTTGAGCCATTTCATTATCTCCTAAATTCTCCTTCCAGTCAACTTCTGCACACTGGCAGAATTCCCCCCTACTTGAAATAAAGTGAGGATTAAAGGGAAAAAAAGAGCCAACAACTCTGGGAGCACTAGAATACTTTACAATTATTATCTCAGTATAACAAATGTTTTACCTAGTTCCTGACTATGTACTATTTAAACATCAACAGTAGGGGGGAAGAAAAGAACTTAAATTTAAGTTCCATGAGGGCAGGGTCTTTGTCATACTTACATCTATAACCTCAGATCTAAACAGCGCCTGGCACATGGGCAGGTACCCTTTAAGAGTTTGTAGGTAAATGAATGAAAGCATCTGTTACCCGTAAAATTTTAAATTTGTATAACTTGTACCTTTGTCCCAGAAATCTGATTTTTAGAAGTCTGTATTCAGATAAATAAGGAGGACATTTTTACAAGTCTCTATATTTAGACAAATTTGGAGGACATTTTTACAAGTATATTTACTACAGTACTTTCTGTAATTATAAAAAATTGGAGATAATCTTGAGGAAGGGAAATTTATGGTACATCCATACTATGCAATACTCTGCAGCTGTTTTACGTAAGATGAGGAAGTTCTTTATGTAATGACAAGCAAGTATGTCCACAATACATACAATGGGGTATTATACAGTCTTAAAAAGGAAGGAAATTCTAATCCATATATGGATGAACCTTGAAGACCTTCTGCTGAATGAAATAAACCAGTCACAAAAGGACAAATACTATCTAATTCCACTTATATGAATGTCCAGAATAGTCACATTCATAGCGACATAAAGTAGACTGGTGGTTGCCAGAGGCTGGGGAAGAAAAGTTCAACAGGCAGAGTTTCAGTTTTCCGAGATGAAAAAAGTTCTGGAGAGAGATGATAGTGATGGTCATAAAACAATATGAATGTAGTTAATGCCACTGAACTGTGCATGTAAAAATGGTTAAGATCACAAATGTCATGTTTCTTTACCATAATCTTTAAAAATTAAGAAAATAAACAAAGCACTCTGGAGGTTTCATGAAATTCACTAGAAAGGGCCACTTACTAAGTAAAATGGACAGTTTTAAAAAATGGTTTCTGAGCAAATAAAAGAGATGACTTCACCTTGTCTTTTATTAAATACAATTTCACTGAAAAATAAAACGTATTATTACAATAACTGAACACCTTTCACAATGTGGTAAATTTTTTTTTTCTACTTCTAAAATTTGATAAAACCTACTGTGTAGACATCATCAGACAATGATCAAAAAAGTGGGTGACAACTCTTGACTTGAATTATATATTAGTGGAGAGGAAGAGCAGAGTTGGAAGATAAAACCAGGATGCATGTGACTAGGAACGAAGGCAGGGCATGAAAAACTGCCACAAGAGCTGTACAGTGTGTTGTGGAGTAAGTAAAGAGGAAGCAGAGATCCCACCTGGCTGAGAACACAGGTATTATAAACAGGAGATTCATTCACTCAACCATCTAGTAAGTCCTTAATATGTGCAAGGCACTATTCTAAATGCCTGGGATCTCTGAATGAATGGAATAACACTAATCCCTACCATTGTGGAATGTGATTCTAGCCCAGAGTGCGGTAAAAGAACAATAAATAATAAACAGAATAAATAAAGTAAATTACAGACAGCAACATTAGAGGGATTGAACAGGATAGGGGCTTCCCAGGTGGCTCAGTGGTAAAAGAATACACCTGTCAAAGGAGGAGATGCTGGTTTGATCCCTGGGTTGGGAAGATCCCCTGGAGGAGGAAATGGCAACCCACTCCAGTATTCTTGCCTGCAGAATCCCATGGATGGAGGAGCCTCGCAGACCTACAGTCCATGAGATCACAAAGAGTGGCACACGACTCAGTGACTGGGCAGACATGCTTGACCAGGATCTGCCTCAGTGAGCTGACACATTAGCAAAAGACTCAAAGGAAGTGAATATTTGAGACTGACCTCACTTGAGAATGGCTTGAACAGATATAGAGAACAAGAAATCATATGTGATATATTTAGAGAAAGGGAGTGAAGGTAGCCTGGCTGAAGCATAACCAAATACTACAAAATAAACTACGGTCATAGGAGTATTTTTGTATATATCTGCAACGGTGCATAGTAAAAAGACTAAACGCTTAAAAAAACTAGATAAAATTGGTATTAAGTACTCACCCTTGGAGATTTTAATTCTATGTCTTCTCTTTCACTTTCACTGTTTGAATCAATATTGTCCTCAGGTTCACTCTTCACGTCTACTAAAGGCATTTCTTGGTCTACTTTTGGAGCCTCCTCTTCCATGGATTCTTCTAAGTCTTTTTTTTCCTCTTTTACTTTTGGTTCATGGTGGTGAATAGTTCTGAACTGAATATTTGCAGAACGGCAGTACTCCTCAAAACCATAGAGATACCTAAACAAATGACATTTTATTTTAAGAAATCTTAGTCATTATATTTAATTTGATTACTATACATTAAACAAATATTTTTTGAAAAGTAAAACACAAGTCTTTTAATACAAAGTACTTTTCCTGTTCCTGGTTTCTTGGTGTTTTATATGGGATAGTAGAAATACTGACCAGAAAATAAAATTTCTTTCTTGAAAAATCTGAGCTTGTGATAATGGAACACAGCTATCATAGTTTTAATATGAAGGCTGTTCACTACAAAAGATACAATTCTATAACATGTAATTTCAGACAATTAGAGATACGGCCTGTATCTCTAATTTTGAAAACAAAATCCAAACATGAAAAATGGAGTAAAGCAGACTTGTTGCACTGAAGTAACTTTCAATCACAGTATCCACTAAGCTAAACCTTTTTATGTACTTTCTCTAACTTTAATGTTC
>SJYC01059008.1:0-26581 GCA_006408675.1 Madoqua kirkii
ACTTTCTCTAACTTTAATGTTCTTTGACCGATGTGTGCTTACTTAACTGTTAACAAATTAAATGGAAAATATTCCTTATAATTATGTATTCTTTGATGAATAAACTATACTACTTACTTTCTATAAGCAGTTTTTACATTGTAGGAAGCAGCTGAATTCAAAATAGGAATGCCAAGGTCCATATAAATTTGCTTCCATACAGCACCACTATCAATCTGGAAAATTAAGTTTTTATTTGTTAACGTTTGCAAAGGGAAATAATCTTTATACTAATATTCTATGTTCATTAAGAAAATGTGTTTATTACCTAAAGTACATATAACAGTGCAACGCTAGACAATTTTGATTTTCGTTACAGTCTTACTTACATTGTCACATCCACCTTGATGATAAACCAGTCTGAAGAGCTTGAAGAGGTTGAGATCTTTATAGCCCAAAACAGGTGGTTTGTTGATTGGAGTACCTTTTTAATATTGAAGAGCCGAAATACAATGTTAATTTCAATGGAAAATACTAAGTTGAAAACAAAGCTTATCAATTTCTAATTTCCCAAATATCATTAATCAGAGGCATATATTTTAAAGATGCTCAAATTACGTAAGACAACACAAAATATTCTCTATATTCTTTATACAGCATTGTTGGTGATCTTTAGATTTATTATACTTCCAGAACTAGTAAAATCACCTCTCTAACTGGCACTGAATTTGGATAAAACTGAATCAAACCTTGGGCCTGCAAGGTGTAGCCAATAATGCTGCTGCTTCAAGAAGCCTGGGCAAAAACACACACAATGAAAAGGGCACATTTTAGGCCATGGTTTCACTTTACCGCTTTAACACAAATGTTAAGACTGTTGGTAGTCATCTGAAGGATCTTTTCTGAAGGCCACAAAATGTCTAGGACCAATGTATCTAAGGATTTCCAAGGACTGATGTAATGTCACCAACTATGATTTATAAAGGCTCTATTTCTTCTAACTTTATTAGAAACCCTACTCTATTTAGATAGGAGCTAATCCATTATGTTTAATTGTTGAGGACAAGGGTCAGCCTAGATTACTTGCCACAAAAACAGATTAGTAAACAATGTGTATGTGGATTTACAGTATGATTGTTCACTTTCTGTTACTCAATTATTATTATAATATTTTCTGGTTTTATAAGTTTCAAGGAGATAAAATTTAACTATATCACAACTACTTTTCCTCTACATTTGTACTCAAAATAGATATCAGTAGTTGTAGAATCTATTGGTACTCAAAATAGATACTAGTAGTACTAACAGTAGTAGCAGTAATAAAGTAGATGTCTTTATTCCCAATACTTAGTTATTATTATCAGCAATAATTGATTCTTAGGCTTGAAATACAAATCCATATACCCATGCTTTAAGCAAAAATGATATATAAACACAGAACATAAAACAGTTAAAAAAAAAAAAGTCTACCTTTTGGGTTGGGGGGAGACAAGATGCTGCACTAGTTCCCAGATCAGGGATTGAACTTGGGCCCATGACAGCAAAAGCACCATGTCCTAAATGCTGGACTATCAGGGAATTCCTAGAAACGTCTATTTTAAAGTAATAAGCATGAAAATACCTCTGTCTTCCATAAACTTATAGAGCTGTTGGAGGAAGTTGTCCCTCTCTTCAGGATCAGGTTCTTCCTCAGGCTGCAAAGGTAAAACAAAAATATATAGAACAACGAATAGGAGGATATACTGTCCTCTTTTTTACTTTTTGTTTTGTGAACCCCAAATTTTACTGAACCCAGAAAATATGACTTTTTTTTTCAAAATTCTATGTCAGATTTTATTTCATACTTTGAAACAGCTAGTTTGATGCAACTGTCAAGATACACAGTCTCTACTCTTTATGCAATCTATACTTGAAACTTCCCTTCAATTATCACCATGGGACTAAGGTTAGCCGTCTGGAAAAGGTTCTGGAATGGAGTGAGAGTGTTTTTACCTCATTTGTTGTTTTTTCTTTAAAAAATCCTCAAAATGCCATGTGTTCCGAGTGAATATATTGATAGATGAGCATAATAATTACAAACATGTTACTTTCAAGTAATCCACATACATAAACTTTTGTTACTGCTGAATGAATATAAACTGGAGGCTGAAAAGTCACATGGCAAAGGTTATTTGTTTGGATAGCACAATGTTTTAGAGAAACTTAAATGAGCCACATGAATTTTATTTTGTCTCAGACTCCACCAGTCCCTCTTGCCTGACAATAGCCTGCTTTTCTCATTTGTCTTTCATGCATGGCCTCTGTAGTTGACTTTGCAACCCCTTAAAATAGAACAATGAACATTATTTCTTAGGGACAGAAACTAAATACATACTAAAATTTAGCTCTATGGAAAAAAAAGAAAAACGAATGGAAGCATTCATGTAGAAACAACTATTCCTACAAATACCTATTTGTTATGTTTTACTAATTATAGAAACCTAATAATTTCTTCTTATACAGACAAATGAATTATGGGTTTTAATAAAATATTTCCCTTTCTGATAGACTACTTAAATACTGATATTTGGGAAAATTCTTAAAGTTTAACAATACTATGGAGAAACAAAGAAAACATGGATATATATATTTCTTCCATACAAATCATCATAATTTAATTTTAGAGTACCACTATTTTTTGTGTTCCAAAAGAATTCAAAACCATACTCAAAGCAAAGGCTGTGTCAAGCAATAAACACGGAGAGCTCACAAGTTCAGAGAGCAATAAGCCCATTAAAGTCATGTATTTTCAAAAAAAGATTAATAGCTAAGAATATAGCCAAGATCAATAAAGATGTAGTTGATTAAAATATATTTTAAAAATGATGTCATCTAGGCCAATTAAAACATATAATTTTTAAAAAGCATCAAGCAATCAAGGAAAGGGAGTAAGATCTTTTAGTACAATCTTGTTTTTTTTATTACATTAAGAATGATTTCTAACACTGGAGTAGTTTCACTTTAATAAAATACAAGAAAAAAGTCAAAGTTCTAGTGAGCCTCAAAATTAAGCAATATATAGATTTTATAATCACTACTGAGTTAACAGAGGTGTTTACTAAATGCTCAAACTGTGTCAACAGGTGGCAATTTTTCCCCAAATGAATTAAAAATTTTTACTTTTGCAAGATTTTTTTTCCAGTTCATTCATTTCTGGCTGTACTAGGTTTTCGTTGCTACACAGGCTTTTCTCTAGTTGCAGTGCACGAGCTTCTCACTGCAGTGACATCTACTGTCGCAGAGCATGGGTTCTAGGGCACACGGGCTTCAGCAGTCGAGGCACATGGGCTCAGCAGGTGGGGCTCCCAGGCTCTAGAGCACGGAACACTTGTGAGGTATGGGTTTAGTTGCTCCACACTATGTGGACTCTTTCTGGATCAGGGACTGGACCCATGTCTCTTGCATTGGCAGATGGAGTCTTCACCACTAAGCACCAAGGAAGCCCCCTTTGCAAGGTTATTAAAACAACTGCCAAGGAGTTAACTCAACTGAGTAATCTGGCAGCCTATAAATTATTTCAGATGTGAATTTTAAGGAATTCTGGTATGGGGAAAAACAAAAACAACTTATACCAGACTGGCTCTATGCTTTGCCTGTCCCTCACAATCATAATAGTCTCTCCTCAGACTGATACCTCATTTTTAGTATTTATCATCTTACAGAATTTAAAGAAGACTGTTGTATCCAGTACATGTAAAAAGCAAACCTTTTTTTAAAAAAAGACACTGATTTGAAACCAAAGTTTCTTCTAAAAGCAAATAAAGTGAACCCATCAAATGCAAATTTGACATTTATTAAGTTTTACCAAACATCTGATAAATTTTTAATGCTGAAGAATATAGCTTTATAGATAAAAAGTCAATAATTTAAATTTATTGGAATTAAAAGTTAGTGACTATCAAGAGTGCTTTATATCCATGAGAAACCATGGCCCTAAAACTGCTAAGTTCAGAATGTAATCATCAGGTGTAAAAACAAGATATAAATGAATAAAGAATTTAAGTTAAAAGCTACTGCCTGAGAGAAAATTTATTTCAAGTACAAAATATAAGATGAGGCTATATACAAAGTTTTAAATTTATCTGATGGGTCTTTGCAAAAATCAAAATTGCTTAATCTAATAAGTAATTCTTACACACTCACTTTTTAAAAATTAGCTATCTTGTTAGTTAGAGTAAAATTGCCTACGGTAGAAAAACAATGTCTCCAACTAGAAAACTCTGCCTTTAGGACTAGAATATTAGGGCTTGTGTTTGCTATCACAGAGTGCTTTCTCTGCTCACAGTATTCTCACACCTACAGGGTCTATCTCCTGGTCAGGAGCCAGAGGGTGCTGCATCCCTCAAGGGTTTTGGAGTTGGGAGTCACAATAATGGGAGGTAGACTACACTAAACTGCTGATGAGCCTTCTTCCCTTCATTTAATGAAACATGTGAAGCTAACTATGCATCCAGTAAAATGTCAGCCAAAGAGAGTTAAGGATATAGAAGAGGCATGAATATGATCATAATTTCCCTAATTTTAGTTAGTAGCAATAGACACTACCTGGTATTACAGTAGCTGTGTATCTATCTGTGCACTCACTCAGTTGTGTCCAACTCTTTGTGAGCTTTTGGACTGCAGTGTGCCAGGCTACTCTGTCCATGGGGTTTTTCAGGCAAGAATACTGGAGCAGGTTGCCATTTCCTCCTCCAGGTATCTTCCCAACCCAGGGATCAGACCATCATCTCTCACACCACAGGTGGATTCTTTACCGCTGAGCCATCAGGGAAACCCTAGCTACTATTATTTTATGAAATTCTAACTTTGGATAGTATGTCTTCAAATACAGCTCAAACATTTTTGATCATGATGAATCACAGACTTCTACCACAATTAAAATGAGAAGGCACTTTTGGCCTTCCACTTTGGGGCCTCAAGTCTAGTAGGAGGTGGAGAGATATAAAACCAGTCAATTCAACAAAACGTGACATGTCATGATATGATTTTTAGATGATATACTAGAGAATCAGAATTGGACACTGTGCGTAGATATGAGGTTTGAGAGAGCTAAATAAGAATTAGGTCAGAGTTATATTTTTAAAAGTTCTCGCCAAGAATAAGTTTGATGGATTGGAAGGGAAACGGGAGCTACTGTCACAGTCCGCAATGGGGAGAATCCATGCCTGAATGAGTCTTGCCACCTGGTGATGGAAAGATGACCCCTCTCCCTGAAAGAAAGAGCAAGAGAGCACGCAGGAGAGTGCCAGAGAAGTGTTAATGCTGAGTCTGTTTGTACTCCTCAAAGTTTCAATGTGTTAAAATACTCAGCAAGTTCCATGAGGTTAAAGACAAGATGATTTTAGTCACAATTTTATTATCAATGACTGGCATTTAGTTTCATTTATTATTTTGTGCCCTAAAATTAATTTATTCCAAGAGGAATCACATTTTTATATACTTAGTTTTAAAAAACCCGCTTCAATGCAGTACAGAGAATAGACTGGAGCAGGGAAAGCACAGACGGATGTGGGAAGAACAAGTTGCTATTGTAGCAGTCTACCTAGGTGAAAGAGCAGAGTGGCTTGGACTAGGGTGGCAGACTAGAAAGAGGCAAGAGTGAGAAGATTAAGGTGACTTTCATTTATCTAGCTTGAGTAATTAGGTGAATGGTGCTTCCATTCAAATGAATTAGGAACAAACAAGGAAAGGACAGATTCTGGGGAAAAGATGAGTGCAGTCCTGTACATATTGAGTCAGGGGACTTACAAAATATGAAGAAACCCTCACTGAAAGTTTAATAGAAATGTCTGGAGCTAAAAAGGGATATAAAAGGCAGAAACTAATATAAATTGTAAAGCAACTATACTCCAATAAAAATTAATTTTAAAAAGGACATGAGACATCATGTGCATTGATGCACATATAGATTTGGAGTCAATACATCATTCAGTTAGGAAGTAAACCAGAAATGAAAGAATTTTAGCCAACTCCATGAGATAGTGAAGGACAGAGGAGCCTGGCATGTGCAGTCCCTGGGGTCAGAGTTGAACATGACTTAGCAACTGAACAACAAAACAAGAAAAAAATGTGGTATTATGTATGTCAGGTGATTTTAGAAGGCAGGCAAGTCAAGATGCTGAATACTACTAAGGAGTCAAATAAAATCATGACAAAATTTTGTTGGACTTAGCACAAAAACTTGTTGAACTTGGCACAAAAATTTGTTGGAGGTCACTAGTGACCTCAGTAAAGCTGTTTTAGGTGTGGTGAAGTACAAGAGGCACCACAGGAAAACAGAACAGTGTATATAACTCTGAGCAATCTGGCCATAAGGTGGAGGGGTTGGTGGGAGGAGTCTGGGCAGTTCCAAGAAGGTTGGAAGAGATGCAAGCATGTTTTAAAAGGCTGATACGAATACAACAGAAAGGAATAGATAAAAGATGCTGGGAAGAAAAGGGCCACATCACAGTCTAAGACAAGGAAGAAGGGAATGAGATCCAGGGCATAAAAAGAGGGACTCATCTTACAGAAGAGGACAACATTAAGCAAAGAAGAGCAGGCAGGTACGGTTTAGAGCTGGCTCCCAGTGTGAAGTTCCTAATCTCTTTCCTAAGTGAGAGGAGTAGGGGTAGGGTTGCTGGCATAAAGGAGATAATGATTATAGAAACTGAGAACTGACTAATGGTGTTGAAGGCCCAAGGAAATTTGTTAATGATAAAATTTACAGTTGTATCATTCTTAAGCCATGGATCATGCATGATACATTCATTGTATAGTAAGACACTGTTTCATAATTTCAGAAAACAGTTTAACCACCACTTGGCTATAACAAATTAGTAGTTTCTCCCACCCCATCTGCAAAGGTTCACTCATCTTACTCTCAGTCATCAAGCTGTAGTTCGAATGCTATTAAATCTAAGGCTTTAAACTCTGCTATACTACCGAAACTATGAGACACATTCTTCTATAAATGCATAGAAATGTAGCAGTGTCTGTGTGTACAAATGTGTAATCCTCATTAATCTGATTAGGTGATTCTAACTTGGTAAGAGTTTTATACTAGCACTGTGAAAAAAAGGTTTTGCTAAATACATTAGGTCACTTTTGCTTGCTTGTTTAATAGGCTAAACTTTAGCAAATAAGTTATATCTGATGCAAGCTAAATTTTCACTTATTTATTGAAAACTGGCTTTATCAGACTTGCTTAGAAATACTTAGCTGACAGCTGAAGTTATTAGATATACCTAAAATAGTAACATTACCTTTAAATTTTTCTATCAATTTTATTGATTTAACAGTATTTTTCTGAGTTATCAAGCATTTACTATAGGTTTATACCTAAAGTGATCTTGAATGATCACTAACAAAGGCCTTTATGGTTTATCTAAAAAAGGCATAAACACACACAAGTAACACTTAAGTATTCAAATTTCCATGAATTAAAAAAATCAGGCACTTATGTTTTTTATCACGGAATACAATCCTAGGAATTCAAAGTAACAGTGATTTTCAGAAATTCAACAACTGGAAAAGTGGAACCAATACTTCTAAACAAAGAAGAGCATTTTTATTAAATTCAAATTTTCATTACTAAGTATGAAAGCAGAGAAGACTTTTGGGAGGTTCCAACATATAAGCCTACCTATAGCAAATCAAAAGGATAAAAGAGCTAAGAGTAGTCAAATTCAGTCTTCTAAACAATCACCTATTTATTTTATTCTTAGACAACTGTCCTACATTGATCCAAAGTGAACCTAAGTCAGGAGTATATGAATACCTGATATCACTGTATTTACACTGACTTTTCAGTTTCAAAATTCAAAAGGAAATTCAGTAATATCTTTTCTAATATAAAAATGTCTTGACAAAAGACATTTTAGTAATACCCACAAAAATATTCTCCAGAATCTTTATCAATATAATTATCAATAAGTTAAAGTCATCAATATAGATAGGAACTTAATTCCTAACAGACTCTCAAGCCTCTTCCTACTCAGTAACAGTATGAAATATGTATCTTGTACTCAAATCCTAATCCACTAATGCTCAGAAATTCAAAATAATATTAAGCAAAAAAGATGCTCCTCCATGGTAAATCTCAGATTTCCTTATTAAGGCTATGTTAGGGTACTCAAAGTATCAAATATAAAAACAATGTCCACTGCCCATTAGCACTGCAGAAGTGTCTAACACTTGTTTGATTCTACTGCATAAAATTTACAAACACCAAATGGCAGGCTAAAGTACTGTTATAGTGGTTATAAAAGCTCTTTTTTTTTAATCATTGTAAAGCGATATTAAGTCTTCATGAAAAGCACAGTATAACTAAATTTTGGAAGAATGAAATATAATGTAATATAACAGCCTAGCCTCACTCATGTAGTAAAGGCCTATAATGACTAAGCCAGGTAGGCCCTGGCTTATCAGATTTTAATTCCCTTTTATACCATACCCATTTTTCCCCTTTGCTAAATACAGATTAAAATGCTTTTCAGTTTTACGATTCATCAAATTTTAAAAATTACTGTTCAAGACAGGTTAGAATGATTCAGCATCCAAATCTGAAACCCAAGAGCATGAAATGCAGCTGATTTTTTTCCCAAAGCAACCAATATCTCAGAAGAAAATCTACTAGTATAGCCACAGAAAATGAAGAAATTAGTTTCATTAGGCAATACAATAAAGCATATGCTAAGAAAATTAAGATATGAAAAATAGTTTTAAATTATCATATAATCAGTAACCATATTTTGTGATTTTGCTTTTTCTTTTTCAGTAGATGAAAAGCATCTTGGTTCACTTAATTTTAACAGGTTCATAATTAAAGTAATAGATTTTAAGAAGACATTCTCCTTACAAAGGTCCTTACCTTTTTAAATTTCTTTACTTACTACCTGCAAACAATAGGTAGTCTACCTCTGCTCTTCAGTCTTTTTTACTAACATTTACTCACAGCTTAAATAAAACATTATGACCTTTATGAAATTAATAGCTATAATAAGAGCACTATTTATTACTTACTATTTTATGGCCATCATCTTTAACCTTACTACAAAGCCTTTTTAAACCTCTTTGTTTAAAATTTCAGGGTTTTTTGGGGGGAGGGGGGCAGGGAGAGAGTAGGAAAAATGCATTTTGAAAGGGATACCAATTAAAAGTATTAACAAAAATAAAGAGACTAATGTATTTCAGTATTTTGCAATATAAGATCCTAACTTCAACGTTAAAAAAAAAGGCAAACCCAGACTGCAACAGTTCACACCCTGAAAATGTGGCCTATTTACCTGAAAACATATAATCTATAAATAAATACAGATAAAAATACAAATATCACATTTAATATTTAGACTTTAAATCCTGAATTTTGCCAAACTGTCATTATCATTTTCATTTCAAAATCTATCTTATGTTTCAGAAAAATAGCCTTCATCCTCTAATATTCTAAAAATAGACTCCTACTGTCTCTTTTACATGAAACAATTAAGCTTAGTTACGAGTCCTACTGTATCAGCCACATCATCAATATCTAAAATTCTCATTTAACCTCATTTTTGGCAATCAAAATGGTAACATATATATAAAAAAAGTCTTACCTATGTGCTGCATTTTCTTTCACATGCAAAATGGTTAGATTCCCCTTCTACTTAATCAGTACAGTGTCTGAACATCTTTCAGTCTGACTTGCAAATATTTGCTTTCCCTCTTAGGGCATAGCATCCGCAGGGTTATACAGCACTACTTACATTCTCTTCCACATAAAAATCAGACATTACATGAAAGGAAAAGAAAGACAGCCCATTTCAAAGCATCTGGCAAACCTCCATTGGCAACCTGCCAAGCCTCTGCAAAACCTTCCTGTCTTTCCGAGCATGCTCACTTAAAACCAACAGCACGTTACTATGGCAACTCTGTAGGCAGCCTGTAAGTATGAACCGCCATTCTGATTTCAGAGTGCAAAAAACCAAATACTGCAGGGGAAGTAAAAGGAAAGGAACACTGTATACTCTATATCACACACAAGTATACTCATATTGCGTTATAAATTCATATTTGTGTACGTTAAAAAGAAACGAGCACTCCATGTTTTTTCCAAGCATATATTGTTGATGCTCAAATAGGTCTTCTTTTTCAGTAAAGTCATTCTCTTTGTCTGCCACCAAGGCCCTTTACCTTAAAACAGCCAAAAATATACTGAATAGTTTATACCACTTAGCAAAACATTGCTGAACAAATGAACAGCAATATTCATGTAAGCAATTATGTGGAGCTTCATGAATGATTTCCTACAATTATATATACATTCTCAAGAACACAGTGATATTACAAAGAAAACCATTAACATTTATAAATCAGAATCTGAATCTTCTCTATGATTTATCCAACTGCCAAACAAGATATTCTTTCAATTTAGATAGGATTTTTTAAATTCCCATTATCCTTGAGATACTGTGAAATGTCTAATAAAGTTGAGATTTCAAAGTTCAGACAAATCAGACCTGGGTTCAAATCTCTGTTCTCCACATTTGAGCTCTGTCATCTTGGGAAAGTTACTTAACCTTTCTGACTCTCACTTTTCTCTTTAAAATAAAACAGTAACACTTACTCCATCTAGCAGTAATTTAAATGAGTTAACACATAGAATATACCTAAAAGTTACATTGTCTTCCTCCTTGGTTATTTGGAAAAGTGTTAATAAATGCACCTGTTGCTCATTTAATCTGAAAAGTTCTTCTATGTAACCTCTTGTGTGTGTGTTAAGTCACTTCAGTTGTGTCCAACTCTATGTGGCCCTATGGACTGGACTGTAGCCTGCCAGGCTCCTCTGTCCATGGGTTTCCCTAGGCAAGAATACAAGAGTGGGTTGCCATGCCCTTCCCCAGGGCATCTTCCTGACCCAGGGATTGAACCCATGTCTCTTGTCTCCTGCACTGGCAGGCAGGTTCTTTACCACTAGCACCACCTGGGAAGCTCCTGTAATCCCTTTCCCACTAAAAATTAGTTCTGATTTGCCTACTAAGATGAAAGCCGTAAAGATCCTCCTCCTCCAAATAAAGCTGAGCTAGAAAAAGACAGCAACAAATAAACAATCTAACCACAGGGAAAATATAGGAAGGTATTATTTTTATAGAGTATTAAACTATTTCTATATGTTACAAACATGAAATTTCACCTACCATCTCTTCTTCTTCCTTTTTGGCCTCCTTTTCCTTCTCTTCATCATTTTCTTCAGCTGGGCCATCTTCATCATCACTGCTGGATGATTCAAGGATTTCACTTATATCCATTTTCCAATTATCAGGAACAACTCTAGTTTTTAAGAAGATGCTTGCTTTCTGCAGCCCTAAAAAGTAAAAATGTATTTCAACATTTATTATGCAATTAGCAGCATAGAATAGAAAGCCATGACATTCAGAGTCAAAAGATTTGGATTCAAATTCAGCTACTACTTCTAAAATGATACTGTCAGTGTTATATTAATGTTTATTTTTCTCTAGAGAATACTGTCAGAAATGTTCATGGTAAAACTTAAAAAGTATTACAGGTCAAATGCTTTATCTAGAAACTAAAAAAGGCATCAAAGAAGAACAGATAACAACTCAGAACAGCTCAAATGGTGCCAGAAAATACTGTCTTGTTTTAGTCACTAAATTTGTCATTTACAGTGTCACACCATGAAATAATAGATTGAGTCATCCCTATTTTACCTGGTTTAGCAGAGAGCTCAGATTCAGGCAGATTGAGAATGTCTACTTCCTTGATATCCTTTCTTGCTATAGAATAACTAATTATAGAGAAGAATAAATGGGAGGGAAACAATTATTAAATAAGAATTATCACTTAAATAGTCATGTTAACACCTAGAAAATATAAATCTCAAAATCAAAATTACCTATGAATTATTTTTAAAAGACCATGTATATCTGAATTGTTAAAAAAAAAAGGGCAAAAGGTAATATAGGCAAAGCTAATATCTTAATTTTAAAGATGCACATACTCAAAGTACACTAATTTGAGAGCCTCACATTTCTAATACTTCTATTTATGCAACCTTCTTGCACACAGAATGGGGTGGTTCAATCAGCATGGTACTTTCCTTATATGATTGTGATCTTTCATATTTCTCAAATTTACTATGCCATTTAGTAAGAAAAATTCAACAGGAGGTAGTATTAAAATATTTTATCATTGTAAGATACATTATGGTATCAAATTTTTTACAGAGAATCACAACTCAATAAACAGATAATTCTGCAGTTTTTTAGAAAAAAAGCAAAGTTGAAGTTTGGTCTTTTTTCACTGTGATATCATCATTACAACTGGGAGATATTACCTGAAATATAAAATAAGAACATATTCATCATTATCTTCTCTCTTCAAAGAAAGAATCTATTTTCTAAAATAATAATCCTGGAAGCCCTAACTTCTTAAAAGGATCGTATTTGATAAGAAATAGGCACACTGCCAATAATAACTTACAAACTATCAATTTATAAGTTTTCTTTAGCATATTGGTTTTCTATATATTCAATTTATACTAATTAAATAATTAATTGTCAGTCCATCCTAAATGAAATCAGTCCTGAGTATTCAATGGAAGGACTGATGTTAAAGCTGAAACTCCAATACTTTGGCCACCTGAGGTGAAGAAGACTCATTTGAAAAGACCCTGATGCTGGGAAAAATTGAAGGCGGGAGGAGAAGGGGACGACAGAGGATGAGATGGTTAGATGGCATCACTGACTCCATGGACGTGAGTTTGAGTAAACTCCGGAAGATGGTGATGGACAGGGAGGCCTGGTGTGCTGCAGTCCATGGGGTTGCAGAGAGTTGGACACTACTGAGCGATTGAACTGAATTGATATATTTAATTTACCCAGCCATTATTTTACAAAATGAATAATTAATGAAATATAAATAATAATGTGACCACTTTAAAAATATTAGGTTTATTCTAAGCCAAATAACAATTCATTTATTAAGACACAAAATATATGAGCTATAATAAGAATAAGGCATATTATAATTTTTAAAAATATACATGAATCAGGATCTATTTTGAAATATGGCTGTTTAAAATAAGCACCTAAGTTCCCATTCTTACCAAGGCATGCACAATTTTTAGTAACTAAACAGATCAGAGACAATCTGAATAATGAACTTTCAAAGTTTTTAACATTTAAAAATAGCAAATGTCTTAACATTAGTAACTAACCAATCTATTTTTCTACAGTTTAGTATTTAAAAAATTAAAAGTCTAATAAATTGCTGTAGTCCCTCTGTGATAATCTAGCACCAACCACCGAACCTTATGCAAGATGAAATGTTCTCTGTCTGCACTGACCAATACAGAAACAATGAATCACAAGCACCTTAAATGTGGTCAGTACAACTGAGAGACTCAAGTTTTTATTCTATTTAATATTAATTTAGTTAACAGTTTAAACTTAAATAGCCACATAGGACTCATGACTATCATTAAACATTGTATCTCATAGTCTGCCCTCAAGGAGCTAACACTGAAATGGAGGGGCAAATACAAAAAGATACACAAGAAGAATATAACCGAGGAGAGGGACAGTGATACCACTGAATAACTAGGAGGAAGATCCAAATTATCTTCTGCCCTCAATCCAAGTTATCTTCCCAGTTTTATTTCCTATTATGCCCCTATTCGTATCTAATATTTAGCCAAAATGGATTCCCAAACCACAGTTTCATGAAGAAACCCCTTCTTTCCTGCCATTTCTTATTGTTTCTTCTGAGAAAATCCTCTAGTGAAGTTTTCTGCTAACTTTAAGTCCTTCAATTCTCAGCTCAAAAGCAGCAGCTTCATGAAGACTTTTTGTTTTAATTTCTTTCAAATAAATGCAAGGTATAGGGACAAGAAGTCCTAATATAGAATGCAAACTGTCTTAAAGTCTAATAAATTGCTGTAGTCCCTCTGTGATAATCTAGCACCAACCACCGAACCTTATGCAAGATGAAATGTTCTCTGTCTGCACTGACCAATACAGAAACAATGAATCACAAGCACCTTAAATGTGGTCAGTACAACTGAGAGACTCAAGTTTTTATTCTATTTAATATTAATTTAGTTAACAGTTTAAACTTAAATAGCCACATAGGACTCATGACTATCATTAAACATTGTATCTCATAGTCTGCCCTCAAGGAGCTAACACTGAAATGGAGGGGCAAATACAAAAAGATACACAAGAAGAATATAACCGAGGAGAGGGACAGTGATACCACTGAATAACTAGGAGGAAGATCCAAATTATCTTCTGCCCTCAATCCAAGTTATCTTCCCAGTTTTATTTCCTATTATGCCCCTATTCGTATCTAATATTTAGCCAAAATGGATTCCCAAACCACAGTTTCATGAAGAAACCCCTTCTTTCCTGCCATTTCTTATTGTTTCTTCTGAGAAAATCCTCTAGTGAAGTTTTCTGCTAACTTTAAGTCCTTCAATTCTCAGCTCAAAAGCAGCAGCTTCATGAAGACTTTTTGTTTTAATTTCTTTCAAATAAATGCAAGGTATAGGGACAAGAAGTCCTAATATAGAATGCAAACTGTCTTATATTACAACTACTTGGATTATCCCTGCTACCTGCTAAGTCACTTCAGTCGTGTCCAACTCTGTGCGACCCCATAGACGGCAGTCCACCAGGCTCCCCCGTCCCTGGGATTCTCCTGGCAAGAACACTGGGGTGGGTTGCCATTTCCTTCTCCAATGCATGAAAGTGAAAAGTGAAGTTGCTCAGTCATGTCCGACTCTATACTAAAATCATCAAATGTAAGACTGACTCTTATTCATCTTTTTTCACCTCAGAAATGATAAGCCTGTTGAGTAAAGGCATTTATTATTATTTTTAAATCTCTTGGCAAATTATGATCTGAGTTCTGAATCCAAGCCCATTTACTTGTCAGCCTACACAACTGAAAGGTTCGAAAGACTTTCAGACTTTTCCTATATAAAGTAAATGAACTACATAAGAAGTAAGTCATGTATTTACATGCACACAGAAACCTAAAAAAAAAAATGCCCTCAGTTTCCTAAGGAGTCTAATCTAATCTGGGACATATTTTATGCAAAAAATTATTATTAACGATATAAGTGATATCAAAACACAGAGAAGACGCATACTTATGTTGAAGTGGTTAGGAGAGAATCTGCAGAAAAGGTAGGACTTGAGCTGACACTTGAGACATATTTAAGAGGAGAGGAGAAAGAGGAGATAGGTATTACCAAGTTACTGATTCTTCTCATGAAATAATTCTCTTGCCCATACCTTCTCATTCCTTCCCCAAGTAAGCAAAGATTAGTTTTCTCTACCAACCTACCCAAGATTTGCCATTTCTAAACCAAGGTGTAGCCTTCCTTTCTCTAATACTCTTTGTCCTATTCTCTTATCTACATCAAGTTTTAAAAATTACTATATAATATTTAACTACAACATTACCTTTTAGATGTTTACAGTAAATTCCATGAGGGCAATGTGTTACAAGTCTCATACATCTTTATTTTCTAAGGTGCTTAAAGAAAAGCTGAACTCACTGCAAATCTTCAGTAAATACTAATCAATTTAAGGGGTAAAGGACTGGAGGAGTGAAGGGTCTTACACAGGGAGCAGTTAAGAAAGAGCCTCAAGTAGACAGCTTACCGTGAAAATGGGAAACAAACTAAGAACTAGGGATGACCTCAGATGTCCATCTAAAGAATACAAAATTGATCCTAATGGAAGTCAGTGCAGGGTTCCTTTTTTGAGAATGGGACTATCGTGATTAAACCAGTATTATAAAATTTCTCTATAAAAAGTTACTTCTAGAAAATTAGTTTGTATTTAGTGAAGAAGGCATTCAGGCATCAAGTTAAGCAATGCTGGAGGTAAGCAGTATATATCAGGTAAAAAAAGACAATAGGAACAGAGTAAAAAAGAGACCACTGGACACATTTTAAAGGAAAAACTGAAAGACCCCAATAAATATTTGGTTATAGAGAATTAAAGAAAGGAAGTAACAAAAGAAGACAGTGAAGTATGTGGGACTGAGGAAGAATGCTTAATTTTGCAAGGAAGTCCAAACTAAATATATGTAACACTCTCAAAATATTTTTAAGTTTCTAAAAATCCATATTAAACAAATATTTTAAAAGGCTAATTAACCTGCAAAAAAACTATACTCACCAAAGCAGGATACCATTCACTCTTCTCAGGTGTAGATACCACACTCACAACTTTTCCTAATAATTCATCATTAAGACGTCGCTTATCTTCATCTTCCTCTTCACTACTTTCTTCTTCTTTTTCATCTTCATTACTAAAAGTTAGAATAACTTTAGCATGATATTAACATAAACCATTTTGATACAGTTATTATCCCAGGGTAATAGCTTCTTCGTCCACATTGGAATTGAACAGATATTTCCCTGGTCCCACAGAAGTAGTTCTGAGCTACCCACTAGATCAATGAGAATCAGGACTTATACTCTCATGCCAACCACTGGCTGGGACAGAAAAGCTATTTCATCATGAAGTACTTACTGTGCCAAATACATTTTAAGAGACAGCCCTTCCACTTTTTATGCATGCCAGATGCCTGATAATCACTCCAATTTTCTAAAAGGTTATGAAAAGATCTCATCAAACATATCAGAACGTTTATTTAGTTAACCTATCTGGATAACTAAACAATTAGACAGACTCACAATGAGGGAAAGTCTAAAAAACAATTGGCCTGTACTCTTCAAAAATGTCAACATCATGAAAAGAAAAAAAGGCTGAGGAACTCTCCTGAGTTAAAGGAGACTTAAGAACTACAAAAACTAAATGCAATGCGTGATCTTGGACTGAATCCTGGAAACGGAAGATAGTATAAAGACCATTATTGGGACAGGTGGCAATTTTAGATAACAGCATTCTATCAGTGCTACTTGTACTGAATTTAATAATCATACTTTGGTTATATAAGAGAATGTCCGTATATTTCTACACAAACGAGGGGTACAAAATGATGATTGCAACTTCCTCTCAAATGGTTCAGCCAATTAAAATTATTATTATTTTAAAAAATATATTGTATATAAAGAGAGGAAACACAAAGCAAATATGCCAAAAAGTTTTAATAATTCAGTGAGTCTAAGATGATGGGTATATGAAAGTTTATTGTATTATGATTACAATTTTTCAATTTGAGATGTTTTTGCAATAGAAAGGTTAAAAAAACACATTGTTCTCACTTAAAATAGGAAAATCATCGTATCAATTAAAGCATTTGGCATGCACACGCAAGCACGCCTGCTGTGGTTGTATGGATGTGTGTGTGCATGCACACGTGCGCATACACATGTACATGCTCGGTTGCACCCAACTCTTTGCAACCTCATGGACCATAGCTCGCCAGGTGCTACTATCCATCAAGTTTTCTAGGCAGAAATACTAGAGTGGGTTGCCATTTCCTACTCCAGGGTTTCTTCCCAACCTGGACTGAACCCATGTCTCTTGAGTCTCCTGAACTGGCAGGTAGATTCTTTACCACTGTGCCACCAGATACACCAAGGAATTTGGCAAAGTAACTCAAAACAAAAATAGCCTGTTTTAAAAAGAGGCTGTGATCATTATTTCTATTACTTTGTCCAAGAATCAAGAAAAAGGTCTGCTCAAGGTAAAATGTCTAAAACAAGGATACAGGATATTACGGAAAGTTCACCCACACACATTTGGCCACTGTAGAAAAACCACGTGTTTAATGTTGTGATAATTGTAATGTACATGAAAACACTCACACAGGCAGAGAGGACCTCCTTCCTCTGTTCATTTTCTTTGCAATTACTGGAGTTCCAAAATGCTCTGGATTTGTTAATGGAAGCTGGTCAAGTGTCTGGATAAGAAACAGACAAATTAAATCACTTCTTGCCTCTATATGAGTAGCTGCTGTTCAACTCAAAATGTTCATCCACGGCACTCTACCTCGCTCTCAGCAAAATGTCTCTCTCCTTTTAGGCAAAGAGAGGTACGTCTCAGTGTTCTCTCATCACCATCATCAAACACTGCAATAAACAAGACATCAGAGAATTTATTCACACTAAATAAAATTAGACTGCACAGAATGCTACTGTTGCTATTTACCTGGGGCTTAAGAACCATTATGTTAGTTACGCTTTAAAATCTTTTAAATTATACATACCATATTTTGCATTCTATAGATAGCAAACTAATACAAGTTAATGGCTGTCCCAAATTGCTTAAGTGTCTCCATTTACTTCTTCAATTTCTACCAATACAGAATCACGTTCCTAAGCCATTAATAACCTAGTCAAAGCATAGATATTAAATTGCTTTTAATTCTAGAAGAATTAGCAAAAACCTTGTTTTAAAAAAAGGATTACGGGTTTTTCTGGCAAGTTATCAATAGAGTATCGCTAACGTTCAGAAACTGTTTAATTTCTGGTAATGCTATTGGCTTACTCTACCGCTTCTACTTCTCTGCATGATAACCCACTAGAACAGAAATACTTGCTGCCAAATTCTAAAGTCACAAGAGTCAACTTGTTTCTTTTGCTAGAAGAGGGTGAAAGATGTTCAGAAGTAAAAGCAGAATCAAGGAAACACTAGAATGATGAAAAACTTTTTTAATTCTAAAAAATAAGCCACAATGGCATAGCAACTTTCTCAAGTTTTCACTTCTACTACATGAAAAAGAAATCCTATTACTTGCAGAGTATGTGTAAATATTTCAAGGATATGAGGGTAAGGAATGTAACAGCTCCCAGGTGGCGGTACTGATAAAGAACCTGTCTGCCGAGGCAGGAGACATAAAGACTCAGGTCCAATCCCAGAGTCGGGAGATCCCTTGGAGGAGGGTGTGGCAACCCATCCGGTACTCTTGCCTGGAGAATCCCACTGACAGGGGAACCTGGCAGGCTGCGGTCTATCGGGCCACAGAGAGTCAGACCCAACTGAGCAATTAGCAAGCGTGCATGCTCTCCACACATCTAGCTATATATATGTGGATAATCTTATAAGTTCAATTTTTCAGACATACACTGATTTTACTATCTGATATTCACAAAGAAAATGTTCTCAGAGACACCTGATACCCAGCACTATGAAGATAAAATACAAGAAGACAGAATCCTTACCTCTGATATTTAAAATGCCATGTACACATCAACAAATGTTTATATATGTTACGGAAAAAGCACATACACAGAAAAGCAAACATACACAAAAAATGATCATTAATTTCAAGATTTAATATTAATTTAAAAAATTCTATGTTTTTCTATTTTGACACAATAGATTAATGTTAAGAAAGGAAAATTCTACATATTCTTAATTTAATAACATCTTAGAATCTTTACCATGCTATCTATATAATTGAAATTCTGAATTTTTCTTGAAGAGTTGTTTTATTAGTAAACACTCTGCCTTCAAATCATAAACTTACTTTTTTCATGCTAGAAACATAATTATATAAGAGTGCTCAACTCCTTTAATATTTATCTACCTCAGTCAGCTCTTCCTCTTAGACTAAAGATACCTAGTTTTAGATTCGCTTACATGCAAGAGAAAATAAGAAAATTAAAAACTCCTGATACACATATTTAAAGAACCATAATGATTACAAGGGCTTCCCTTGTAGCTTAACTGGTAAAGAATCTGTCTGCAATGTGGGAGACCTGGGTTTGATCCCTGGGTTGGGAAGATCCCCTGGAGGAGGGAAAGGCTACCCACTGCAATAGTCTGGCCTGGAGAATTTCATGGACTGGATATTCCATGGAGTCGCAAAGAGTCGGACACAACTAAGTGACTTTCACTTTCACTTTCAATGATTACATAAAATCATCTGTTATAGACTGTCAATGATGCATAAATTAATGACTATCTGCAGATACAATGACAAGATAAAACACAATATTCTCCAACATTTATATCATTAATCTACACTTGATGAACAGTACTCTAAACATTTATATCACAATTATGATTCATATGGTATCATCAAGTCTGATAAGTAAACCACTGTTCTTTTAAAAATTCAAAATCATGAAATTATTACATCAAACTTAAAATAATTCATGTTTTAATTAATGTAAGGACCCTACTCCAGTATTCTTGCCTGGAAAACCCCATGAGGGGAGAAGCCTGGTAGGCTGCAGTCCATGGAGTCGCTGAGTCAGACACGACGGAGCGACTTCACTTTCACTTTTCACTTTCATGCATTGGAGAAGGAAATGGCAACCCACTCCAGTGTTCTTGCCAGGAGAATCCCAGGGACAGGGGAGCCTGGTGGGCTGTGGTCTATGGGATCGCACAGAGTCAGACACGACTGAAGTGACTTAGCAGCAGCAGCTAAAGAATAAAACCTAAAAGTTCCAATTTTCCTTAATGCCAGCCATATGATACAGTAGCAAAAATGATGACAATGGATACACACGTATACACTAATATATACCACATTTAAGACACAGAGGTGTGAGGAAGGAAAATGCAGGTTTAAGACCAATCACTAATATCAAATTTATGCAACAAAATCTTTTTCACAATTTTTATTATTAATCAACAGCAGCCCCAAATCAAAATGACCTGATGAGAAATTTCAACAATTTAATATTATGAGTTCTTTTTTTTTAAATATTCACTTCGAAATGTATCTAATTTTTTAAGAAAAAAAATTACTTTCACTTCATCATACTTTATCATGGTTAGAACTGACATAAAAACCAAAGACAATAGTGATACAAACAACCATTGTGTAGTTTTACCTAGAAACCCTTCCAACTTCAAGTGAAAAAGAGAAGCAGTTTAAGAACTTTTTTTTAATTCATAAAACTATACAAAGATATGTGGTTGAGTACTTTATACAAGTCTGTTGAGCCACGTAATTTCTCAAGATGTTCTAAAAGACAAAGAGAAAACCCAACAATATACTGGACCTATTTAACCAGGACATCCTTGATTATAAAAATCATGAAGAAGTTCCATCTATATGAAGTTTTCTCTGTAACTTCCAAGTTACAAGTATCATCTAAGAGAACATGTAATTTGAAGCACTAAAGAGTGACTCTGGCACTTTGATAAGAGTGAAATAATTAACTGGTGTATATAGTAAATTTAGTTTATTTTTGGTTCGAGATGGATATTACATCATGCCAAGAGACAAAAAGAGTATAAGATATAGTAATCATAAGGCCAAAATGTCTTATATTTGCCAAAAATGGCCTGTGAATATATTACTGATTGAGTGCAAGAGAACAGTACAAAAATTATGTCAGTATATTTTATATAAATACTAAAACCTAAGTTGACGACAGTAACAAAGCTAAAACATGATAACCTTAATCACACTAGACAAAATAAAGCTAATGCAAAAGCATACAAAGCCTAACTCTAAATTGTTAGAATTCAAAGAAACAAAAGCAACAGGGATCCAATCTAACTACTAAATATAAAAAGATCTACTTGTTGTCACAGCACTGTTAGATGATGGAGAATAATTGATAACAACAACAGTAAATTAACTTTATCTATTCAAAGATACAATTGGCTATTACTTATTAATCTTCCTAATCCTCACAGCAACCACAGCAGAGTAGGCATCACTATCTTTCTTTTATAGATAAAGAAGTCGAGAATTAGAAGGTTAACCTATGAGCTACAATTTAGTTAAGGAGGGGATCAAAATGATAATAAATAGGTATGAAGCAGAGGCATAAAATGAACACTGGGAAGGAAGTTAAGAATTCTGATTCTGATAAACAACAAAGTCCTACTGTATAGCACTGGGTACGATGTTCAATATCCTGTGATAAAACACAATGCAAAAGAATATAAAAAGAATATATATATATATATATGTGTATGGGCTTCCCAGGTAGCACAGTGCTAAAGAATCCACCTGCCAATGCAGGAGATGCAAGAGAGGCAGGTTTGATCCTTGGGTCAAGAAAATCCCCTGGAGTAGGGCATGGCAACCCACTCCAGTATTCTTGCTTGGAGAATCTCATGACAGAGAAACGAGGCAGCCTCCAGTTCACAGAGTTGGACACAACTGAAGAGACTTAGCAGTTACAATTAACAAAACATTTCACATAATACTTTAAAATTATGTATATCCTTGGTAAAAACAATAGTTCTATTACTCATAAAATCATTTGTGATAACTACAGATGTCACTCAGCAGCTAATATCAAAAAATTAATGAATCTGGAAGCCTAAGATATTAATGTTCGAATGTATAACTATATTAACAAAATATCTTGGGAATGCTAAGTCTCAGAAAAGGCTATTTAAACAATGGGTTAAAGCCTATCACAGGACTGAAAGACGTGTTACTTAGTACTTTTTTTGTTAGTGCAACTTTTCTAGTCAGTGGAATAACCACTTGGCTTTGAAAACATTTTGTCGTTGACTTTGGTAATAACAAACTTATCATAAGTGAAGCGAAAGTCACTCAAGTGTGTCCGACTCTTTGCAACCCCTAGGACTATGCAGTCCATGGAATTCTCCACGGCAGAACACTGGAGTGGGTAGCCTTTCCTTGATCCAATGGATCTTTCTAACCCAGGGATCGAACCCAGGTGTCCCGCACTGCAGGCTCCAGCTGAGCCACCGGGGAAGCCTTGTCATAAGAGGTTCTAATCAAATTAAAAGCCTCTTAAGCCTAAAGAACGTTCTATAAAAGTCAGTTCACTTATCAGTTTAATCTTAACTCTCTTCTACTCCTTTAACTTAGAATTTCCATGAGATATGATAAAACTGATATGCAGAACAATAAGTACAAGGTACGAAAAAATCCCAAATCTTAAAAAACATTTGTTACAAAAATATATGATTAAAAAAGATTTTAGTGTTAAACTTGATATAAGACCTATGTACATTTATATATAAATTAAAACAAACAGCAACTAATTCCTTTACATTTTCATTATTTTTCACTGTTCCCTCACATTTTCCTTATTTTTCAAATACAGTATTATTTTTATATTCTAAAAAAGCAAAGGAACAGCTAAAGAATGTCTCACTGACAGTTGAATTTGGCAGGATTTTTGATGACTGGACAGATTACATTCCGCATCTTTAATGCAAGGATAAGAATCCTAAGATATTAATGTTCGAATGTATAACTATATTAACAAAATATCTTGGGAATGCTAAGTCTCAGAAAAGGCTATTTAAACAATGGGTTAAAGCCTATCACAGGACTGAAGAGACGTGTTACTTAGTACTTTTTTTGTTAGTGCAACTTTTCTAGTCAGTGGAATAACCACTTGGCTTTGAAAACATTTTGTCGTTGACTTTGGTAATAACAAACTTATCATAAGTGAAGCGAAAGTCACTCAAGTGTGTCCGACTCTTTGCAACCCCTAGGACTATGCAGTCCATGGAATTCTCCACGGCAGAACACTGGAGTGGGTAGCCTTTCCTTGATCCAATGGATCTTTCTAACCCAGGGATCGAACCCAGGTGTCCCGCACTGCAGGCTCCAGCTGAGCCACCGGGGAAGCCTTGTCATAAGAGGTTCTAATCAAATTAAAAGCCTCTTAAGCCTAAAGAACGTTCTATAAAAGTCAGTTCACTTATCAGTTTAATCTTAACTCTCTTCTACTCCTTTAACTTAGAATTTCCATGAGATATGATAAAACTGATATGCAGAACAATAAGTACAAGGTACGAAAAAATCCCAAATCTTAAAAAACATTTGTTACAAAAATATATGATTAAAAAAGATTTTAGTGTTAAACTTGATATAAGACCTATGTACATTTATATATAAATTAAAACAAACAGCAACTAATTCCTTTACATTTTCATTATTTTTCACTGTTCCCTCACATTTTCCTTATTTTTCAAATACAGTATTATTTTTATATTCTAAAAAAGCAAAGGAACAGCTAAAGAATGTCTCACTGACAGTTGAATTTGGCAGGATTTTTGATGACTGGACAGATTACATTCCGCATCTTTAATGCAAGGATAAGAACTGCCAAATGAATGAACTGTACTACAAGGGCAGTGTTTTAGTATAGGAAGAGGAGATATTTCCAAGTCTCAACCCCCCCCAACCCCACCCCAAATCCACGAACTGGTGTTATTCATCACTCAATACTTAGAAGGCAAGGTAATATTACATTTTTTAAATTGAGTTATCATAGATCCATAATATCTTTAAAAATTTATTGTTATAACAGGAAAAATGAATACCTGTATTATATAGAGTTAATATTACCTTCTCAGATAACTTTTTGATAACTAATGATTATAACTCCTATTTTATCTAAACTAGTAGTGTGGTATCCCCTTTTGCTTCATTTTTAATAGTCTGACATAATTTCAAGTTCTTTTAAAACCAAAAATATCATTGAGAACATTAAGAACACTTTTGTATAACTTTCTGATTCTACCTATGTTAACACTTTGCTAGGCATCAGAAATCAAGAAAAATTACAAAAGGAGAATTTAAATCCAACAGATACGTAGGCACCCAATTATAAATACAGGAGGTCTGTGATCCATGAGAGATCACACATTTTAGTTGCCATCTTCTAACTCTGATCCTTCTTTATGTGGTCTGTGTCCTTCAATATCTAAACACTCTATATAGCAGAGTGCTAGAGTCTCCTTAAAAGAACAGTACCTCTTACCGTCTTAAAATTTTCTGATCACTGTGTCTCACTACACAGATGCAAAAATCTTATTTTGCATTTTTCTCCCAAATTAGTTTGTTTTGACAAATGTGGCCTGTTTTCCTAACTGTGTACTACCTGCATTAGATTCACCCAATACACTTATAAAAGAAATTCTTGGGTTGCCATCCTATATCTGCTAAACTGGAGAGACCTGGGGTCCTCAAATTCTCATTTTTTAAAAACTAGCACCATGTGAGTCTTATGTATACCATTTAATACATGAATCATACGCAATTAAGATTCTAAGCTCTTGGAGGAAAAAAATTATATAATTTCTTCTGTAATTACCTGTCATAGAAAATCACCACAGAGAATGCTCAGTATCAACTAGTTTTTTAAAGTATTAATACTAAAATGCCATTCATGTAAAAGATAGAAATAGCTATTCATAATTGAAGTATTATTCTGGGGTGCAGAAGTCCAAAATATGAAAACCTGAAAAAAAGTATTGCTTCTGTAAATGCTGAGCATTATATCATTAAAACTTCACAAGCACTGTGAATGTAACCTTGATATTAAGTACCAAATAGGATGTGTATTAGTATCTGAACATGCATCATATAATGTCCCATGCTTGTGCACATATCAACTCCTTTAGTTTTTACCACTGCTTTATTTAATACAGCAAAACTGCATCTACCTAATCTATAAGAGTTAACTTTAAACTTAGTTTTAAATCTCTTAACAACTATCAATGGCCACAACCAACCCTCCTAAAAATACATAGTTCAGAATAATAGCACCATTGTGAACCAACATCAACTTCTAGGAAGTCTAAGAATAAAAATGGTTAGAAAATAATAGATACATAGAGCAGATTGCTACTATTAATAGAAGCCACACAGCATAAGACACAGGAAGTACAACTTCAACTAAAGACTGTTCTTCACATCTCTCTGAGCATCAACTAGAGATGAATGATTTTTATCCAAAGCAACAAATCAAGAAAACTAAAACTAAAGGGTCATTTCTTTTCCTTCTGGCAGGGAAACCACAATATTATAATTACATCTTTTATACCAAGACATACATGTATAAACCAAACAATGCCATAGATATTCAGTGTGGAGCCAAGGATAGGATGGTATCTGCAGGACTGTGTAGTTTCAAAGTACTGAAAGGAGACTTGGAAATATTAATTGTTGTTATTCTCATCAGCACAATGATAGCAACTATGTAGGTACTATATTCAGGTTTGCATTTATATGTATTGTGACACTTGTTGCTACTCACTAAAGTTTTTTAAAGTCAGCGTAAGCGTATGCATGAAATGTTAAGAATGTATTTACATTAGCAGCATATATTGTTGTTGTTTAGTTGTGTCCAACTCTTTTACGAACCCATGGACTGTAGCCCACCAGGCTCCTCTGTCCATGGGATCTCCCAGCCAAAAATACTAGAGTGGGTTGCCATTTCCTACTTCGAGGGATCTTCCCAACCCAGGGATCTAACCTGTGTCTCCCATACTGGCAGGCAGATTCTTTACTGGCAGGGAATGACCCAGTAGCATATATATGTTTCTTGAAAGGTGTTAAGAGTCCTGACTACATTGAAAATCAAAAATTAAGCTATGATCATCTAGGCTTGAATCTACTCTGGCCAGGATTTTTTCAGTCTGTGAATTCTGTGGTAACATCTGAATTACCCTTATATATAACAGGTAGCAATACAATAAAAGACAGCAACTATGCAATTTCAATTCCAGAAAAAGTTTAAAAAGTCTGATGACTAAGTTGTATTGATATTTCTAAAGGAAGAAAAATAAACATAGAATTTAACTTTCTTGAAGGGAAATATCAAGATAACCTAAAAAAGGAGTACTCTTGGATGAAATAACCTTAAATGGCCAAGTTACTATAAAGTGCTAATTGATAATTACCATCAAGGTGT